>ML769640.1:0-59055 GCA_009733575.1 Gymnopus androsaceus JB14
CACTACGGATAGTAAAGGCAATTAAGATAATTGCAAAAAGCAATATCACTTGGAAAAGACAATTATGTTTATTGTTTTGGTACACACAATAATCTTAATTGCTTTGGATGGTCAATTATGTTAATTGTCTTGTATTTTAGACAATTATGTTAATTGTAGCCTGGTAGGTATCAATTATCTTAATTGTATTCAATTATCTTGATTGTATTCAACTATCTCTAGTGTTTTGTACTAAAAATTTGACTCTGATTGACAAAGGTCTCAAGCTTGCTTCGAGTTTTAGCCTAGGTGGCTGCTCCTGAAGGTTAAGGTAATAAATTTGCGAGCAAGTTGATATATTAATAAACTCCAACTTGAAGGCGGCAGGAACTCTCTGCACTAGCCTCGGCCCTCTGGCCTGACAATTATATGGGTCATAGATGGGTCATAGTAGTCAAAGCGTCGTTTCCGAGATTGCCAGATTATGATGTGATTACATAATCTGATTATCTGTGTGTGGAAATCTATCTACAACAAGTGCCAAGACCATCGGGTCACTTGTTCGATCCTGTTGTGAGTCAGAATTATATAGATCGAACTTATTGAAGTGTTTTGATACAATGTAATGTAAGAGTTAATTTGATTTTTAACTGCTTAGAGCTAACCAAGCAAACAGTTTTGAAACAGTTTTCCGAGCAGCAATTACTAGTGACAAGATGGATTTGCTTAGCGCTCACTCTGGAACTTAGCGCCAAGTACACATAATTTCCCTTCTTATTTCTTGCCACATGCCCAAAAAGAAAAAACGCTGCCATTGTACCCGATTCTGTACCTCTGTCATTGGCTCTCGAGCACGGCGAAATCACTACAATGCTCTCCCTGAAAACAATACCCGCTTTGCCCCTTCGAGCTCAGAAGATTCCGATGCCGATACTTCCGACCATTATGCTCCAGATCATATAACTCTCCTCAAAAACGCAAATACGGATGGTACAGATAATGATGCAAATGACAGAGATAATCCTTCAAGTGCTCTAGATTCAGCTCATTTCGAGGTAAACTACTCAGATGACTCTGAATATGATGCAAGTAGCGAGTCTGGCGACACGGACATGGATCTTGACCTTGATTCAATTGATTTTGGTCAGAATTTTGACGACACCTATCTCTACATCATGGCTCAGGCTAATCCATGGGCTGCAGAGGATCATAATCTGCGTTAGTTTTAGTAGTTTTACCATTCAGAACAACTGGTTAAATTTTTTTTTTTTTTTCATAGGTCAGGGCCTTCTGGACGATGCTGACCTGGATGCGATCAAGGCTTTCAAGCTGAAAGTGAAGAATCGTCTCACTCGTGAAGCATATAACGACATTCGCTTCCTCTTTTGCGACAAAATCGACATTGATTCCGAGTGGAGGACCATTAATCGGATGGCTACACTTGCAGAAATCAAGCTAGTCTGGTATGATTGCTGCATCAATACATGCATGGCTTTCACTGGCATACATGCTGACCTGGATACCTGTATCTACTGCAATGAGACCCGTAACGATGCTCTTGGAAATCCTCGTCGCCGATTTGGCTATCTACCACTCATTCCTCGACTTCAGGGTTTATTTCAAAGTGAACGAATGGTTAAACTGATGTCTTACCGGCATAGTTACGTTGCAAGCGACACCTCCATCTCAGATGTATTTGATTGCACTGCATACCGCCGATTATTAGGTTGCCAAGTAGTAGCTGATGGAAAAAAGCTACCACATACCTACTTTTCCGGTGAACACGATATCGCACTTTCTTTTTATTCCGATGGCTATCTGGTATTCCGGAAAAAGCGCCAGGGCCCTTCAGCGACACCTCTCCTTCTCAAAAATCTAAATCTCAATCCTACCATCCGAACTCAACATGACTATCTCATTCCACTTGGACTAATCCCTGGTACACCAAAAGACATGGCATCTTTTGTTCACCCCTTTCAGGATGAGCTCGTCAAGCTAGCTCATGGTGTTGAAACCTTCTGTGCTACCATCGGGTCGAATATCACATTGCATGCCTATAGCATTTTCAATGAAGGAGATATTCGAGCAGTTCGAGAAATTGCTCAATATCAAAGGAGTCAATGGCTTCTCGCCATGTCGTTCCTGCGAGATCAAGGGCATGCGCGATCCCTCCACACCTCATAATCATTATTATTATCCTCTCTCACACCCTCAGCTCGACGAAAATGGTGATCCCATGCTCGATGATGATGGGAATCCTATTTGCAAAGAATGGGACCCTTTCAATCTCCCATATCGCACTCATGAGAGCTTTTCAGAAACCGTGAAGACAATTTCGGAAGCTCAGACGAAGAAAGAGCAGAAGGAAATCGCTTTTTTCACTGGGATTAAATCTATGCCTGTCTTTTCATGAGTTGAATGCCAGCATCACTGGATCTTCTTCTCCTCACGATTGGATGCACATTTTCGAAAACGTAATCCCCAACCTCATCAAGTTATGGACTGGAAAGTTCAAGGGTCTTTTGGGAGATTATGTTCTGGATCTACAGGTATGGGAGGAGATTGGTCGAGAGACAGAAAATGCTGTCAAGGATATTCCATCCGCATTCGTTCGGAAGCTGTTCAATATTGCTACCGAGCAATCTGCATACAATGCGGAAGCCTGGGTTTTTTGGTTCATGTGGCTAATGCCAACTCTCCTCAAGGGTCAATTCAATAATCCTGCCTACTATTTTCATGCTTGCAATCTCCGAGATATCATGGTGATGACTGTGGAGTACACGACTCAAACTGAAGAAATTGATACCAAGCTAAGGCAAGCTTCAGTTGCATGGGTTCGAGAATATGAGAGGTATGATTATTTTCTCGTCTTGAGTGTCTTATAACTCATGACCTCTAGATTATACTTTCGATATGATATTTCACGCTTATCTGCATGCACCCTTACAGTCCATATCATTCTTCATATTCCCGACGACATTCTGTTCTGTGGCCCGAGCTGGGCAACCTGGACCTTTTTTGGTGAAAGGTTTTGTGGCATTCTTCAGACAATTGTTGCATCACGGTCACTCCCATATGCTAATCTCACCAATCGTCTGGTTTACTCTGCATATCTGGCGCAAATAATCTGCCGTTACGACCTGAGTGATGCTCTTGCTCTTCCAAACGAACTTGATGACGATGACGATGAACTAATGTCAAAGAATGAGAGATGTTATGATGATTGTACGTCTTGCTTTATTTTATTAGTCTCTACTCACCACTTACTTTTATAGACCCATTAAGCATCCTCCGGCCTCCTCATCAATCTTATCAGCCCTCAAATGACGAATATTCTCGGATTATTCGGTACTTCAAAGAAGTAACCGGAAAAGCTCAGGCAGATCTCCAGCGGAATCTTCCACGCACTTCCTTTTCCGAGTCTTGGGGTAAAGTTTGCATTGGTTCAGGTGGTGATTCCATACGTTGTGCTAAGGTTCTTGGGAAAAGTGCAAATGAGCGCAATAATAGCTTTGTTAGGGTGCGTAAGACTTGTTGTACTGAAAGTGCTTTCAGTTAATGTGTTTCATCATAGTATACATGTCTAGTGAAGGTTCCACGATCCCGCACATATCGTGGACCTATCAAATATGTTCCGCAAGTCTTCTATGGACGTCTGGACAACATTGTTACATGCATAATCCCTGACATGCCCTTTTGGGAGGATGACCTTCGTGGTAAATTGCGAATCTTGGCTTTTATTACTCCTTGTCAGACAGAGGGACAAGATGCAACCAAGGGTGCTGTGGAATACAAGCGGTTAACTGCACAGGTGGTACTTGACCTTCAGACCATTTCGGCCGCTGTGGGTCGTGTGCATACTCGGGGTCGATATGGTATAATTGATCGTAGTTCAACTTCGTCCAGCACTACATTTGTTGATATTTAGAGCTCTATCCATCTCATTTATCCGCACAAGCACTTGGACTTAGCCTAAGGCTGGCGGGTGGCCCATTCTGGATCCGTTCCGTATGGTAAACAGGTGATTAATTTAGACCTTTCGCAGCGGCCCTGAACTTTTACCACTACTACGACGGTATGGGTTCTGTACTAAAGCAGGTTTCCTTTCATGCCAACTATCTTACCTGCCAACCCAATCACCGGGGTGGCCTCCGGTTGCGTAGGTAAGGTAAGGTTGTATTTACGGAAAGGACAGAATGACTGGCCAGGAGCAATTCTGACGATACTCCTTTGATCCACACTGCCAATACTCAGGATAACGCTTCCGAGTCGGTTGACCTTTACTAGCCTTTCTCTCTCTGAGAATCGTTCTCCGACCACTAATGGTCATAACCACACTCATTCTGTGCGGAGCGGCTTGGATGAAGATTTCGATGCTGTTTTGGATGATTTAAAGGACGAAAGGAAAGCGGGAATGTCCGATCGACTGACAGCAAGGTTTAGCGAACCTCGAACTCGAATCTCGAACCTTTGGCGATAATTTTCCCCTTGTCATAGTCTTTCAAAACCGGTCCGCTGAAACCCCGGTTCCGATGGACCGGTCTGGCCGCGAGTCACATGATCGGGCAGGAATCGACGCCAAACGTTGACAGCTTGGCGTTGATTTATAACCACTCTTGTTCAGACCACCGTGAAGTGAGTTTTTATCCATTCACCTTTGTTCTTGCTGCATCGGAAGGCGCTAATGAGCACCTCTCTCCTCCCTCTGTTATTTCTACCAGGAAAGTTATTGATTGTTGGTAGGGTTGGCAATGATTTGTGGTGCGTACTAGCCTTTTCTTTGAATAGTCTTTGTTTAACCAGCAAGCTTGTTCTACAGGTCATTGAACATGGTCCGGTATCCCCTCCATCCCACTCATGCCATGTATTTTTGTAGCCTCGCGTTCTTCGACGTTCCAAATAGCAAAGCCGACTACATGGGTGGAAACAGCCTTGATCCTCACGATGATATGCTGGATGTGAGGGAGATGGGTCGGGCTAGTTCGAGATGCGGAACGCCAACCTTTGGATCAATGATGGATTTGCCTTCATACGAGGAAGCTTGAGTGAGATTCGGTGGGGGTGGGGTTCTTCGAGGGACGTTGAGACGATCTGGCGCCATACCTGGTGCTATCCGGCCGTCACTGAAGCCTCCAGTTCCACCTCCTGCTGGACAAGTGAAGAAGAAGAGACCATCGCCGCTCTCTGTGATCCCACAATCTCCTTCACCTATTCCTCGACATAATGTTTCTTCCCCTTGTCCGTCAATACATAGTACTCAAGTCCAAGTCCCGACCAAGCTTCTACAGCAGCTATGCTTCTTCCATTATCTCGCAGGATGCTGGCCCAGCGTTACCAATAACATTAGCGTCATTGGCAGTACCACAGGGGGTGATCGCGCCAACAATCTGACCTTTTCTCAGAGTCAAAGTGACCGTTTGAGGCGTCGATCTTCGTTTGGATCCTCTTCTGTTACTGGCACGGATAGTATCTCTGTGCACCTACTTGATAATATCGCTGGTACTCTTATTTCAAGAACAGGCATACGCAGAAATATATTTTGAAATGGATTTGTAGAATGGATAGTTACAGACTTGTTTGTTTCTTCTCATGATGATTTATTTAATTTATATGTGTGTCCTTGATGAATTATATGATATAATTGGTTGAACGCAGAAGAGGGCCTTTGCCAAGTCAATAAGCGCTCGCTTGACTCACGATGCGTATGAATCACACGGCAATTTAGAACGCGTCTTTCTTCCTCCACATTACAATCATGGTCAAATCGAATGCAAAGCTCCAACCAGGAAAACGCGTCTCGTCAACAAGTACTAAATCTTCCAAAAATGGTTTGTAACAATCTTTACTTTTGTTCCCAAACTTGCACTCAGGCTGACCTCATATAGCGAATAAGGGACAGACTGTGAAAGTAAAGCAGGCACATGTAAAGGAAAAAGTGAAGAAAAAGAAGCTTGTACCTCTTCCTGAAGGCCAGATCGGACGAAGTGGTATGAAGCTGCAGAATCTGATGGGTCTTGCAGCCAATTCAGTCCGATATAAATGTATCCTTGTAAGTGTCTAACCTATATATACACGTATATCTCAATGTGATGTACAATGCAGGAGCTTTGCCGACCTATTATTGGTCGCAGGCTCGATGTCACTAAGACGATGAATCGCCAAAACAAGGCAAACATCGAGCTGACTGTTCGTGAGGTCAGTCATTTTTTGGCAATTGAAATAGTTATCTAACGTCAATTTAGATGGTTCAAACCGTGGATCTCTTTCGCGACTTCCAGGACAACTGGCCCTGCCGTCATATCATCAAGTCCCACCTTCAAAACCACAGCTCTACTCACAAGAAAGCCGTCAAAGCTGAGCGCATCGCGCGTCGAATGGATACAGCCGGAATTGCTGAGAAGGATCGTGAGGAAGCAGGAGGCAAAACTCGAAGCAGTGGATATTCATCTCCAGTCGAAGATGTTGGTGCAGAGGAATCGGACAGAGAAGCTGAGGACGAGGAGGAGGAAGAGAGCAGCGATGAAGAACAGGTAGGTTTATATACCTTATTCACATCATTATATGGACTTATTGGTCTCCAGCCAGTGCAGGAGCGCGCCCAGAATGTCAAGAGATCCTCTGTTTCAAATTCTCAAGTTTCTAAGGTCTGTAACGTATGCTTTCTCTGTATTTCATCTCACATTGCCGAAGGTCAAGCCCAAGCCTACCAAATCGACAACTGCTACCAAGAAAGTCAAGACCATGCATTCGAAGGTCTTGGATACACCTCCCAGTCCAGCTCCAGCTATTTCACCTCGCAAAGCCAAAGGAAAGGCAAAAGCTACGATTGTGCGTACCAACTTTAATTTTATGATTTTTTACTAACCAGAGACCTCTAGGCCAGTTTATCTTCAGACGAAAGTGTTGCTACCAATGATGAGTATGTGGATGAAGGTGACAATGCTGAAGGGAATAGCAATGAATTCGAAGAGGTGCTGTACTTTTCACAATCTATGGAATAAGCTTTTAATTCGATTTAAAGGAAAACGAAAATGCAATTTTACCAGTAAGCTACTGTTCATTCATCTGTACCCGCACTTATAGTACTTTTTAAGCATGATGATAACGAGGTATTTCCTTCAGTCTTGTACTCACGCCTCTCTTCAATGATATTCTCCAGCCAGGTCCTTCGACAAAAAAAGTCAAATTTCCTGTCGAGCGTGATGCAAGCGACAAATTAAAGACTGTAAGTGCCTGTCACATGCATACCTTCAACGACTCATTTTTACTCAACAACGAACTAGCTTTCAAAGAAAGATGTTCAAGATATTAAACAAGAACTTCTCAATGAACCGGAGGATGTAAGTTTCATGTTAGTAGTGTCGCAGTTCATACTGATACAAGGACTTTAGGTTCAAACTCCCGATTTCGATGCTCAATCCTTCTGCTGGGTTTGCAATGAGCCATTCCCGGATCTAATGCCCAAGAAGCTAGCTACGCTCATGAGGAAACAATCAGCGATAGTCAACTTGCATGGACCACACTCTTCTGAAGTGTGGCGCATCGATATGGAAATTTGTCCTCAGCTCAAAGAGACAGTCGATGAGGACATGGAGTTTGAATTCATTCAAACTCAAGCTGACTGGTTCAACGCTGCTTCAGAAGTTCACTTCAACAAGATTCCCGATCGGGTCATAAACTTTCGCGATGATCTCTTGAATCTTACCGAGAATAGGACAAATTTTACCAACAGTCGAGGCTTTAGACTACTTCTCATGACCTACGGAACTGAAAAGGACATCCGAACAATGTTCTGTCATTCCCCTCAGGCCCAGGCATTGTACCATCAAACGCAAATACCACCTGGCTTGTAGGTACTCTTATTCTGCTCTGTCAACCCCATTATTGATGCTTTTCAGCTATGGACCCTACGGCGAAGAAATCATCAATACTATTCTTCTCTACATGTTTCCTCGCGGCTCATTTGAGGATGCCGTTATAAGGCCCTTAGATCATATTCAAGTTATCCAGTACATCCTTGTTCCAGAAGTCCTCACCCGACTGATGGTTAATGACTTGGATCCGTTGTATCCTGACGAGCTTAAGCGGTGGGAATTGTTGAGAATTAGTGCAAGATGGGGAAAGATGCGGTATGATATGGATGATGATGATGCTGAGTTCGACAAGATACACCGATATATCCATGAGATTTTTTCCTTGGATGCAGAGGTTAGGTGTTATCAATCTTCGCTCATCACAAGCACTGAATTTTTTCATTCCAAGGGATCCAATGATCAACCACAATCTTCCAACGCTACTAATCAACAGGTATGTTTCTCATTTGTTACGAGCCTATCACCATTGATTTGTACTAGATCGTTACTATGAATGTAAGTTTGTGTCGAGTTTTTGACTTATGGATAATAACGAACATGTACGTTGGGCTTCCAAGGAATCAAAGGTCAGTCTACTCTTGGTCTCTGTTTGAGCGCTATACTAATTCTCACATCCTAGGAGGACGTAGAGATCCAGCAGGTTCAGGTTAGGTCTTGCCACTCGATCTTTCACAGTATCTGACATTTATTATAGCAGACTGTGCATTTCAAAGATAGGCGCAAGTTGGAGAAAGTCAAGTCTATCAAGGAGCCCCTTCGAGTTGAAGATTTCCATCACCGTGTGAGAATTTCTCTAATGCCTACTATGCATCCCTTACTCACTGCATCATAGCTGCCTCCGCATCCAATTAAACGGAAAAATGAGGGTCCAAATGTGGGTTCTGACAGATTTTTCAATTGGAGCGAAAACTGATATCTTTCAAGATGACAGAAAATTCCAAGAAAATCAAGAAGGAGGCAAGTTTCGTACAACTTTGTAATTTCCTACTTACACTTTCTCGTTCCTTCAGGAAGAGAAAAGACTGGTTACTACTGGAGGTGGAATCAGTGGTCGGCCTTCCCGCAATATCAACGCTGTAAGTCATATACTATCCGAATGCTTTTGGTCCTTGTTCACTTTACTTTAGCCCACAAAATTTGATCCTTCGGATGACACGCCCAAGAAATCAGCACTCAAACCATCGGCCACCAAGAAGAGAATTGCTCAAAAGTCTAAGGTTGTTGCAGGACCAGAAGTTAGTCATTAAGCCGCTTTTATTGTTATGGTTCCTTATCTGCGAAATGGACGCTCACCCTTGCTACATTGAACATCACTATAATTTGCTGTTGCGCTAGCTTTACCATACAATAATTTGCTGTTGTATCCAAATCATGCTGTATTGACCAAAGAAATCCAAGTTTTCCAACTTACGCAACTATGAATAAATTATAATCATCAGCTGTACAATAATTGGTCGAAACTTGCAATAGCTTGCAAGGTTCGACAAGCTGACGCGAATTAGCGCCCGCATGACCTCATTGTGCAACGCGTCTCTCTTCCCGCTACTTCTACAATCTCGGACTTTCTCTCAAATTCTCCCTGCTCAAACAGCTTCCAAGCCTGTTTGTACCTCCCAAGAACGAAATCTGATGAAAATACTGGACCCAGGCTGCAGTTTTGATGCTCAAATTGGCGGATCGAGAAACATCATCTTTTTGAAGCTTCTGGGATCGAAAGCTCACTCTAGAGCATTGCAACTCGTAGGTTTGGGATATGATAGGCCTTAGCTGAGTCTTCTACCTTGGTTTCTTCTATTTACATCAGCAAAAACTGTTTTGGGCCCAGGAGGATCTAAGGTCACCTAGTCCTCTTAGGCAACCTGAGGCATCCTAGTTGGCCAGGAAAAAGGGCAAAACTTTGGACACCTCAGGTATCCTAGTCATCCTAGGTGTCCTGGGAGATCCTGAGGCATCCTGGGATAGAAATTTTATCCTAGGATGCCCCAGGACATCCCAGGATGTCCCAGGACACCTAGGTTGACTAGGATACCTGAGGTGTCCAAAGTTTTACCCTTTTTCCTGGGCCAACTAGGATGCCTCAGGTTGCCTAAGAGGACTAGGTGACATTAGATCCTCCTAGGCCCAAAACAGTTTTTTCTGATGTAATCTGTCTAAAAGAGCTATCTGGGTCTTGCTCAGATCCGCCAAACTTGTTTGCCCAGGCTTTGGATAAAATCATTTTATTGACATTCCCAGCCTGTAGATTATATGCTAAATCCCATGCATTAACAGCGTTTCCGATGGCAGGAGGTGATGCTGGACCTCTGGACGCCCTTCTTGGACTTGGCAAAATCGCTTTGACAGGGATTTGAGCTGGAAGTTTGGGGCGTTGGTGCAATTGGCTTTGTCTAGAGGTATGGAATTGCGTTTTGGTTTCGCAATTGTGCTAATAATTAATACTAGAATACGAATCTAATCCTCAAAGTCGTTGTTATCCTGGCCCCAGGACTGACGGATGTTCTCAGTATTCCGCCACCGCCAACAAGTGCGCTAAAGAATCCAAATATGCCAATATCCATTCCTCTTCCTCCTCGTTCGGATCCTTCAAACCCAACTCCCCCTACCATTGTACCGTTTATTTCGTCGACATTCAGTCATGCTTGTCCGATGCGTGCAAAACTTGAAGGAAGGTCTATGAGGATGCCAAGGAGCTCCGAGGGTCTGCATGATCGACTACGATACTCAAGGCATTGTGTATGACCATCCAGTGAAGTCAGGTAAACCTGTAACAGACTATCTTACACAGTGAGCATCCAGTCTTCTCTTCTCGTATTCGTCTCTTACCTATTCTATTTTGCAGATGGTCAGGTATCACAGCCGAAACGCTCACTACTGCCACGACTACCTTGACCGAAGCTCAAGCAGACATTCTCCGCCTGCTTAGCCCCATTCTACCAGGTCGGCCAAAACCCAACCCACTCTCTATCACGAAATCCTCACCCTCCCCTGCGACCTAAATAACCCCGCTCACCCCAATCCTCCTTGGACACTCGCTCAACCTCAAAGCCCTAAAAATCGCACATCCTCTCTGCGTGGATACTGCCTTGATCTACTCTCACCCTCGTGGATGTCCACTCAAACCCGGCCTAGCCTGGTTGACGAAAAAATGGTGCAGATGGGGGATCCAGGTTCGTGGAGAGGGTGGACATGACCCAGAAGAAGATGCGCGTGCAGCGATGGAGCTTGTGCAGGGAAAATTCCGGGTGTTAAGGGATGTGAGTTTTGATTCTTTTTTTTCTTTGTATTTTGGTCGCGTCCTAGATTTTCTAATCATTCTCCAGGGATTACTACTTCGTCGTCAACGGAGCAGCAAAAGAAGATGTTATGATGACGATGACTGTCGAGGCTCCAGGCAGGACTCAAGAGATAGAGAACAAGGTACAGTCTCCAGTTCAAGCTATTGGTGGGACCGAGACGAGCAAGGAGGCACAAATCGCCGGGACTGTATTTCTGGGTATGGATACGGCGAAGAAGAACGAGAGAGGGAATGTAGAAGAGATCAGGAGCGATATAATGTATGTCCGCCTATTCTTCACTACTTCATTATCTATCTAACTACACCTTCTCTTTCACGCAGAGTAGTCCAACAAAAAGACAAATACGGAGGGTCCAAGGGTGTTATAAAGTCAGTTTATCATCCTAGTCTGCTTTTTCGAACATCACTGACGATTCTTCGCTCACAACTACAACCACTACCACTATCCTACCGCTTGTCTCTGATTCCCGTTCCTTCACTCCTTGCTAAAAGGCCCCTCATGATTGACTTAAACTCCACCAATGGCACCCACGTCAACAGGGAACAGAACCCAGCGTCGAGGTATTATGAGGTCATGGTTAATGATGGTGAGTCGGAGTGAGACTGCTTGTTCGTTGAGTTTGGGTTTTAGGTTTGGGGTTTTGGCGATGGCTTGGTTTTCATTGTTTCGTTGTTCCGTTTCCTTTCATGTCTCTCGTTACTCTCATTGCAGCGTTTGCGAGTTTCATTTCGTCAGGATGCTCAAAAGTTGTGTTATGCTTTCGGTTTTGATGAGAGCTCATTTTAGTGTTTGGTCTTTGCTAGATGAGATGGGAGCCTCCCGTGTTTATGGATGGAGGTGGGACTGGTTGTGATAGAGACTCCATCTGCCTCGTCTTTTTACTTTCTATTATTCTTTTTGTCTTTTCCTTCCCTTCTTTCGCCGCCGTCCAAATTTACTAACCAATTCCCTATGAGTGTAAACTGCAGGTTTATGATGTATGTTCACCTTTTCCCTTGGCTTTGTTTGACTTTCACTGATGCTCTTCCCTTCATTTCACAAACGTTGATTCCTATCCGGTAATCTGGGTCCATCGCTCTTTACTCGTCCCTGTACCGCTGGTATGTTTGTTTACTGATGCTCTTTTGAAGTTTTGACTCACTACCTACCTCATTTACAGCCCTCTCGCACTTACGGTTAGTACTTCTCTCACTTTATCTCGCTTAATTACTCACTAACACTTGTGTTCGTTGTTCAAGCTATCAGCACATAACTCCACGTCTCAAGTAGGAAATAGTCTTCGTCTTACTGTAAGTCACTGATTCTCTTTTTGTTCTGGTCCTAAACTCACCTTTGTGCTCATACGTGACTTCAGCCATTTCTCGTTGCCGTAAATGATGAAGTAAGTTCTATGTGTTTTGTTCCTTGAAATTTCGTCTCTCACTTTAAAGGTTAAGGTCCTTGTTTATTCATATGCATGCATTGTTGACTTGCAGTAAGGCGGTTCACTCATGGTGCACGTATGCTCTTTGAATTTCATGGTGCTCAGTGGTATCGGTAGCGAGTCAATTGGTTACTCAGGTTTGCATCATGGAATCTAATTGTGTTTCAGCTCAGTCTTCCGCTGCTTCATCCGATGGCGCGTGATTCTGGACTTCAAGTCGTGGCAGGTAAAATCAACATTTCCGATATTTTCAAACTAACTCGGGCGATTTCGTGCTTTTTTGCTAGCGATTCAGTACTATGGTCAAACTTATGTATTCGGCATCTCGTCGGACCCTTATATCTGTTGGTTTGCTCCGGCGAGCTGTGACCGAATGGAGATATCAGATAGGGGTTGATTTCACGATGGGCTATAGGCGATATGTAGCTATCGTAGCTAGTAGTAGTGATTATTTGAATTGAAGAAACCAATTTCTAGAACCATTAGGATGATTGATTAAAGCAATAAAGATACTTGTGAAAGACCATTAAGAGAATGGTTAAACACAATTAACATAATTGTCAAACACAATTAACATAATTGCAAAAGGCTGTAGCACCAATTTCCGCTGCCCACCAAATGAATCAATTACCTTAATTGTCTTTGACGATTATGTTTATTGCTTTTGACAATTATGTTTATTGAAATAGGGCAATTATGGTAATTGCCTTTTCTTCCCGTAGTGAAGATCGCGATGCAGTATTTATCTGTGGAACCTTTCGGAAATCTACACAGTATTTATCTACTGTGGTCCGTGGAGCGTTTTGGAAAGCTCCACAGCACTTATTTACTCTTGGCTATAGTATTTATCTACAGTAACCTTGAATCAAGATTCCAGCAGTATTCATCTACTGTGGTGGCAATGGATGTATCCACTGTACATCTTTTCGAAAAGATAGACAGTACTTGTTTACTAGTATTTATCCACTATGTGGCCTTTCAGAAAGCTAAACAGTACTTATGTACTCTCTGAAGGCTTTCAGAAATCCACACAGTATTTACTATTGACTTACTCTGGTCTATGGTATTTATCTATTATCCAGCCTTTCCAAGATCGCAATGCAGTATTTATCTGCTGTGGAACCTCTCAGAAATCTACACAGTATTTATCCACTGTGGTCCGTGGAGCCTTTTGAAAAGCTCCACTGCACTTATTTACTCTTGGCTATAGTATTTATCTACAGCAACCTTGCTAATCAGGTATACAGATTACCTCATGAAAATTCTCGCAGTATTCATCTACTGTGGTGGCAATGTATGTATCCACTGTACATCTTTTCGAAAAGATAGACAGCACTTGTTTACTAGTCACGGTATTTATCCACTATGTGGCCTTTCAGAAAGCTAAACAGTAATTATTTACTCTTGGTCATGGCATTTATGCCGCCTTTCAAAAATCCACAGTTTTTATCTACTGTGGGAATTGGTATCTATCTACTGTGGAGCCTTTTGGAAATCCACGCAGTATTCATCTACTCTGAACTATGGTATTTCTCTACTAGTTGACCCTTCAGAGATCTATACACTGTGCAAGCACACTTTGGCTTAGGTTGGAAATTTCCACAGTATTTATGCTCTGTGATTGCAATGTATATATTGACTGGTGTTGGCAGTTACAGTGTGTATATATGGAAATTCCGTCGGTATCTACGTACTGTAATCATTGCTGGGGGTATATTGGGGTGACTTTGAGGTGACTTTGGGGTGACTTTGAGGTGACTTTGGGGTGACTTTGGGGTGACTTTGAGGTGACTTTGGGGTTACTTTGGAGTTACTTTGGAGTGACTTTAGGGTGACTTTAGGGTGACGCCGGGGGGGGTTACGCTGAAAGTGCTATGCCCTATATAAGCTTGTGCCGGGTATTTTCTGATCCATTTGTTTTCCATCCGGCAATAAATGCCACTAGTACTGACCACAAATGCTCCGAGTTAGGATGATTGAGCGCAAGGTACTTCAATTATCACACAAACGCACTCTACATACTCAACACATTTTTTCTTTCTCGCTTTGTATGTCAACAGTAAGTACGTAAGCTCGGTAATACCTCCATCAAGCAGCACGTCAATTACACCGGAAACAATGCGCAAAATTGGTGCAGAACTTGGGATTCACTGTATCGTTCCTCCCTGCCATGTATTATTCGATATACGCAAGTAATTCCTATTGCATTTATTTCCATGTTTGCTTGCATTCGTCTGTTAGGTCGGACTTCGAGGATAATCTTAGATTGGGTGCAAACGACTAGACCAATTTATATTAAACGACCGTGAGGCAAAACATCTACGCATCATACTACTAGTACGACAGTCTAAAAAAGGTAACCTCGAACTGACTCTGACAAGGCAGGACATTCAAATTCGGTGGCATCGGCAGGCGTTGGCTTCTGTTGGCTTGCTAACTCCTATGTAATCGAGACTCAAAGGTAGCGTAATCGTGATACTCGTATATGTTAAAGTCAATGAGACCATTTGTGAATCTGCGACAAAGGATCCAGTATTCAGAGAGATCCAGTATTCAGAGTTTTCGGGAGTGTTCTACCAATGCTTACGAGACAGTCGACACCGCAAGTAAGAATACGTGATACGTAAATTTCTGATTCAAACGAAAACTCCGCCGAGCGGCGTAAGCCCTTTCCAGATCCCCGATTTCCGTAAGCAAACTAGGGGTGCATGGGACATTCCCACCGACAAAGAAACGGGACTAAGGGAGAACATCACGTTCGTTGTCTATGATGAGTTCAAGCATTTCCATCACCTGTTTCAAATTGGACTATAACCTCCCACCGCATCTTAGCTGTCGCGTTGAACGTCTTGCGAAACCATGGCTTTGGACAAGCTACCATTGCTCTTCACGCTTTCCATCTTCTACTATATTGCCATGACGCCACCTAATCCTCCTGCTTCTCGTGAAGAAATCTCTAAATACCCGCATGGTGACCGTATGTCTGGGCGTGCTGTTTCATTGGCGGCTGCGCTAAAGGTCAGCCCCTCACTGACCTCCTCAAATATACTCAACTGAAAGCATCACAGACCCTGCTACTGACACTTGTTTTTTGTGAAGCAACGGTCATCGTATCCACTCACTACACTACCAGTGTGTTTGCGGAAATAACCATGACTGCTCTCGTGCGGACCTCCAGTCACGAATTTCATGCTCCTGCTACCACCCACATTTTCCTTGTTGGTTTCTTTCTCACTCTATCTGGAGCCTATGTACGCTGGTCCTCATACCGCGCTCTTGGCCCTCTCTTTACCTTTGAGGTGTCCATCCGTGATCAACATAAGCTCATCACAACAGGTCCATATTCCATCGTCCGTCACCCAGGCTATACAGGTGTTGTCTGCGTTTTCACTGGTATACTCCTCTGTATATTTGGCCCAGGCTCGTGGATTTACGAGTGCGGTTGGTGGGATCTGGTATCTGTGAAAATATTCGCTATGTTTATAGCTGCCATCAATGCCAGCTTTGTTTCACTTTTACTCAGTCGAATGGGCACTGAGGATAAGATGATGGAGAAGGAGTTTGGACTGCAATGGGATGCATGGGCAAAGAATGTACCATATAAACTTGTGCCAGGTATTTTCTGATTTGTATCCCATCCGGTAATGAATGCTACTAGTACTGGTACTGTGAGTTTCCTTCCTAATTTCCCATCTCGTGCTTTCTCTACCAGTCAGCCCTTTAAGTTACTATGTCGCAGAACGAGCTACCAGATTGCTATTGTGCGCGCATGCCTTCTGCCACTTGAATTGAATTGCTTATAAAATTATGATGTATGTATCATAGACTCAATTGGAAACCTTTCCTTCTTTGCACTGCCCTGATCGAAAGCGATCCCTCGGGAGGCGCAGCTTCTTGAGCATGGGGACAATTAGCTTTTCCGGGAGCCAGATTTTTATCTTGGTCGAGTTTTCTGTTGTCTTGGGCAATCATCTAGACGAAAATCAACCATGATCATGAATTTGTTTTTTGTATGCTCAACTTTAAGCTTGAGATTTTTTTGGGGGACCATGAATAAATACAAGCACATATGATTGCTATTCTTTGGCCTTTTGAAATTCCAGGAAGCTTGAGTCTCCTCCAGTGAGTTTACTAACCATATTCAATGATTTATAGTCGCTTAATCATGATACAGATGTGTGTTCAAACACCGTCTGCGTGGGTAATGAATATATGTGTGTCGATGCGATGCTAGATATTAAGTTTTGTCCAAGTTACTTGCGAAGTGTTTTGCTCTGGGATTCAATGCATAGAACTTCGCGAGAAAGACCTCTAAGCGAAACAACTTCGTTGTCATCCCGTCTCATCACGGATGCCCCCGAGTGTCCGTCTCTGAATTACCAGCGTTCAGCTCTTGGACCATGCCATCTAATACACTTCCTTTCTTCCTCATCATGTTTTTTGGAAGTGGGTCCAAGTAAGCACACATGAACAAGGCCGTCAGAATACTGGCCTAACGTTGTAGATCATTCGGGCTACTTATAAATTTCAATTAAGCAGAGCTGCCGGTGGGCCCAAAGAAATATCGTCAGAATTCTGACCTAACGATTCCAACACACTGTATATTGCGACTGTTGTTCATTTATACCCTCTTCTGAAAATAATTTCTCATGGCCCTTAGTCCGATCATTGGTCAACCAAGGCCAATGATCGGTGTCTATCCTTCCATTCCGTTATAAGTGGCATTTCTCTGGCTGCTGAAACCCCACCATCATAATGCCCTTTGTTGAAGTCTCCACGTCCACAGGCAGAATCAAGTTCCATTATACAATCAGCACTCCAGATTGTAGTATGGCAAAGCAGATTAACCCTGATTTGCCAGTGGTTTTATTCTTTCATGCATTTGCTTTTCATACAATGTTTCATTGTGTGTATAAATTTATTTGCTGCCTAACTAATTTCTTCAACTTCTTGATTGATCATTGATGGTTGGCTTTTAGCTCAATTTTCAGACCCGATGTTAAGAAAGTTCAATCTCATTGTGTTTGATCTCAGGTGGCATGGAGATACAGAAAGTGACACAATTCCAGACCGCTATGGTCAAGAAGAAGCAGCAGAGGATGTGATAGCCTTTATGGTCGGTTCAACATTATTCATGAATCTTGTGCTTAACTAATATTTGGCAATTCAGGATGCTCTTCAGCTTCCACCCTGTCACTTCGTATCAATAGATATCGGAAGTACAATTGCATTGCAGATCACTGTAACAAATCCTCAAAGAGCTCTTTCATTGCTCATTATGTCCCACATCTGCTTGGAAGAAGTAATTATTCCCATTTATATCTTTGCTCTGCTTCTGACTAGAATCCAAGCTTCCAGATGTTGCCAGTGGAAGAACAGAATTATATGACTTGTATATCTCAGGACTCCCTGGAGCAGATCTTGATGTTGCATTTGGATATTCGCAATATGCCTTTAGCAACAACATGTCTAACCTTGCGCAGGCGTAAGTCCATATTCTAGTTCCGCAATATTGGCAGCTGATAAAAGACTATCAAAGAGTATTTGCTTCGATTTTAACACCTAATCTAAGGAACTGGTCTCCAGATCATCGCGATGAGTATCGCTTGGCTACATATGACTTTTTTATTCGTCGAAAAGCACATTCGCAAGAGTTGCTATCCCGCATAACTTGTCCCGTTAAGCTCCTTTACGGAAGAGGCAGTGTGGTCTACTCTGAAAATTACACAGAGAGGTTGATGGAAAATCTACAAGCAGCCAATGTAAAGGTTATATGTTATGCAGTGCCCAATGCACCACATTACTTGTGTGTGGATCATGGCAGAAGAGTACGCACCTCTTCTTATCACAATTAATTATTCAAAAAAAGACTAATGAGATATAGAATTAACCCTGTAATCCATGATTTCATTGTCCAGTGCAATCCGGAATACAGGGTCACTTCAGCACCTTCTGGTATCACATCACCTTGGGATGCAATGCTGCGTGACCTCGGATGGGATCCTGAAAGAAAAAATGACTTGGATGATGATTTAATTGCCATTACATTTGTGTGTCTCTCATCTTTTGGTCCCGACCCGCACCGATAACTCAATCCTTTATTAATCACTCTAGCCCTGGCAGGGTAATTAGCAGGTTAAATGAATCATACATCGTAGTCTAAAGTCTATTTATCAATGGCCATGCGTGTTTTTGACTTTTGTATGTTTTATACATTGTAGCATTTCGCCCACAAGTTGAGGCCGCTGAGCTTCGATGAGCTGTGGATCCTTCTGTAACATTGGTGAAGGGCATTATCATTAAGATGAGAATTCCAAACGTTGAGCATGAATGGACAAAACCGAAGGGCATTAACTTTTAGAGAAGATGGCAAGTATTTGAATCGTTCCACTTTTACAGAGGGTAGATGCCCCGATTCGTACGTATACGCTTAAGATGAATCCAGCGGCACGGCTTTGTGGACGTGTGATGCCAGCACAAGCCTCGATTTAATCTCTCCTATGCAGAACCGTAATATTAATACACTGTAGCGATTATACATTGACTTTCTGCCTTTGAGCGCCGAATTGTGTTGAGTATCAAGTCTCAAATGACTCGGAGTACTTGTGGACATTCCTTCTTTCCCGCTCTGTATATTAACAGTACGTACTGTATCGTTTGTCCCTGCGTATTCTTCGATAGATACACAAGTACTTCTAATCGTATTTGTTTGCTTGCATTCGTCGATTAGATCGGACTCGAAACATGGATAACTGATTATTATATAAATAGGGACGGCGAGACAAAACATCTATGCATCATACTACCAACACCAGTCTACAATTCTAATCTCAGGTTGACTCCCAAATCCCCATATCCGACCGACATATCTCCCATAACGCAGGACATCCAAATTTGGTGGCGTCAGGCATTGGCTTTCCAACTCCTAATCGAAACTCAAAAGTAGCCTCACAATCGCAATCGTGATACTCGTGTATGTCAAAGTCAATCAGACGAACTTCGTTACCATTCACCAAGACATTTCGTTCTGCGAACTGAAGGGGAGGAATGGAATGGTCAGGGCCGAAGGGAGAAAGCGAAACAGCATAAGCAGTACACTCACATCACCATGATGAAGACCGCAACGATGAAGCTCAGCAAGGCTTTCTAATATTTTCATTCTTGCTCACGAGAAAAAAAAATAAGCAGCGACCCGGTTATCAGTAACTCTATTTAGAAGGCTAAACGAAAAGAAGATAGTATTTCCCTCAGCGTACCTAATGTCAATTGAAAGCATCTTGAACGGCTGTTGTAGAGATTCACCCCAGAACTCTAGTGCCAGACAAGCAATTTGCTGGCCTTCACTGCCGACGCCGGTGAAAAAACCATAACATCGTGGTACGGTAATCCCTTGCACTGGACGCAAGGCTCCTTCGTATACCTCTGCCTCTTGCGCAAGATCATCAACTAGATCCTCACGTAAAGCAAACTTTAGAGCCAGAGATGGCATTGTGCCACTGTTATAGAACGGAGAGAAGGATGGTGCTCCGACGTGTCCGTTAGTGACGGAGATTGACTCGGCTTTCAGGATGGTGCCACGGAATACAGGAGAGTCGGAGCTATAGTCTGTGCATGTCTCTGGGTCTACGCCCACTGCGAGCTGAGATATTTTAGAGAGGTTAGGATTGCCACTCGAAGGTTGTAGAGAAACAGACTGCAGATTCAGTTCAGTAATATGCCACCCTGGCCATTGTTCATGGGGGAATTGAATGCGGAGGGCCTGTGGTGGCATGAAGAAGAGATTGCACATGTGGAGGTGGTTCAAATTACATGTATATATGGGACGTTGTTATTTAAGGGCAAGTTACAAATTGAAGCCCGATCATAAACATGGGCACATGGTGTAGTTGGTTATCACATCCGCTTAGCAACTTTGTCTTGCTTGCGGGGGGTGCTGGGTTCAATTCCCAGTGTGTCCAGTATACCTGACTGATAGTACTTTTTTCATTTTACGCCAAATTATTTTCCCCCCATACAAATGAACCAATAATTGAACGTCGATCAAACGACCAAGGCTATCTTAGCTCTAAAACGGTACGTACAATCCGGAGTATAACGTTCCGTACATCTAGAAACATAGCCTAGAGTCTCATCAATCAAGCCCGCTCCAGGGAGAGAATTGCAGAGCCAATGGTGTGGCGATGTGAAAGAGATTTAGGTACCAGTCATTGTGGGTCCAGATGAGTAACAGTCGTATCACCATCAGGGCATGAGATCCTTATTGCCTAGACTAAAAAGCGAAAGCAATATCGCGGCCCCTCATTTGCACATTTCTGAGATGTACTACGCTCTTATGAATCCAAGTTCTCCTGCCCTCTTCATTACTGACTGAGGTATCTCCCCTAGTGCTCAACGACCCGACGCTTGCAACCCAAAACCCAAGACTACATTTCTGCAAAGGTTGGTATTTCCATAATTATGCTAGCCTCTAGGTGGACACCTTTTCTAATGCTACTCAGATCATGTGCTAAACCGTCAGGAAAGCATACAGCGACTGTACCGCTAATCCCAAACACGTATGTCACGATGCAGTTCTAGCAAGGCAATGAATGGGATTGGGAACTTTTGTCCCCCGCCTAACCCACGATCTCTTTACTACGAGATACCCAGCTGAAGTTAATCGACCGTCGTGGTTGTGGCAGAAGGCGCGGACAGAATGGGGTGGAACCAGGCGAAGGATCCCTGTCTGGAAGAAACAAATTTCATTATATCAAGTCTACCTCATAGACGACCGGAGCATATATAGATCAGAAAATGCTTCTATCGTCCCGTCCAGAAGATTAGAATTGAAAAGCAATCTTGCTGTTGTTTGAGCAAATCCCTACAAGTACTGTAAGAACTCGACACAAGAAAGCGGTTCTTACCAGCAAAGCTTCCTTAGATAGATTAAAGTCTGAGATTCCTTTTACGAAGATTAACTAGGTCTAAAACACATCCAAGAATTCTGTGGCGTTTCCGCCAACGGTATCACCTGGACCGAATCTAAAGGTTTTTAGGAAAGGAAGAGTTGCGTCGGTGAGGTAACTCACGGAATCTCATAGCAAATTACGGATCGGTAGAAAACAGACTTGACTTGGCTTCTGTAGGATGGTTGTGCATTTGCAAGTTCGAGTATACGATTAACGTTGACATTGAGATCGGATCGAAAGGAAAGCACGCGAAGTCACTGCTAAAGAAGTAACCTTCGGATCAGTGATAGTTTATTCGCACCCGAATAAGAAATTTCTTGGAGATTGCTTGATTCAAGCCTGGAAGCAATGGGATTATGGGTTCAACCATCGGGCCATACTCTGAAAACGAATCGGCCCGCGAGTCCGTTTAGCGCCAAGTTATTCTTTCTTCCATGACCACTCGTCTTCCTAAACTCGTCGCTTTTGACCTAGAGTCAGTATGTCGCAGTGTCTACAGGCTCTACTTGCATTTGTGCTGATCCTTCTGTCAAGCTACACTCTCTGGGATTTGTGGATTGACACGCACGTAACTGGACCTCTCCACAGAAACAAAGTCACTATAAACGAAGTATTGGACAAGTGAGCAAGATCCGTTTATTCACATACGCATTCTTAACGCGTTATCAGGCATAACGATTCAATATCTTTCTACCCCGATGTCCCTCAGATCCTTCATAGACTTAGAACAGCGCAAGCGACGATCGCTGCTGCATCGAGGACATCGGCTCCAAAGCTGTAGGTTTGGTGTGCTAGTGTTTCCATTCAAGATACTGACGACGCCTTATCAGGGCACGCTCAGCACTCACACTGCTCCTCGTACCGCCAAAGCAAGGCAGTAATGAGGATCCCATGAAGGCTATAAACTTTTTCGATCAACTAGAGATCTATCCTGGTGCGTTTAGTTTGTCACTAGCGATGGATCTGATTTACCTATGCGATTTGCAGGATCAAAGCTTACACATTTCAAGAAACTACACGAGAAGACCGGTATTCCATATTCTGAGATGGTTAGTCTTCCTCCTAGTCATGTTGGCGGAGCATTTATATTGGAATACGAAGCTGTTTTTCGATGATGAGCATAGGAACAAAGAGGTAGAGGCATTAGGTGAGTAATCTGTATAATCAAGCGATATTCCACCCAGCTCATTCGTGATTTGCAGGAGTCACATTTTGCCTTGCTCGAAATGGCATGGACGACCGGACTTTTGAAAAGGGCCTTGCAGAATGGAGAAAAAGACACCCAGTGGAAGTTACCGAGGATGCTGCAGGATCGGCCTCAACGTAATCGATCATTTCAACACTAGGCCGTTCTTATGCAGCAACACGTAGAGGTAGCGTGTTTCTCCTTATATTACAATCCGAATACACCTTTTTCGCATTACTCTACTCAAGAATGAGCGTCGGACTTGTTCAGCATACGATACCTCAGCTAAAGGTTAAACCGGGTACCTATCATCTAATCAACATACAGAGCAATACAGCGCTAGACCTTTCCGCGGCGACGGGAGGAGCTTCAGCGGTACGTTCCTGTTGTCCCAAATTGCAGTCGTGCACCAACCTTCGTTGCTTCTAGGCTGGACCAAACATAACAATCTCAACCAAAACGTATTGTAGCAGCCTCTTGAACTTCGGTGTCATCGATTCCATATTCGAGTAGAGACAGTTCCAGCGGGACTCTTGAACCGCACAAAGACTCCAGGGACTCCATCGGTTTTCGTATCTCCCCTCTCCTCCATTGCTCGATCGAAGTCCGTTCCTTTCGTTACCAAGAAATCTGAAAGGCGTCCGCAATGTCGAAAGAGCCACCATCCGGCCTGACGAATACTATACTCTACATGACCACCCTGTGGTGTCGTGATATCGACTAGCGCGACTAACTCTAGAGCTTTCGCCGTTAAAGTGTATCGAGGTTACTGTCCGGACTATGGAGGTACAATTCGAGGTTGCCAAGGTGCTGCCAACGAGGGAAAACCGGTCGTGCGGTGGGGGTAGAGGTATTGGAGTAGGCGGAGACTGTAGGACGGTGGGACCGTCACAAGTCCTTGAATCTCTCTAGGAGTAATTGTGGGCCTATTTGGTAAGAGGTACGAGCGCAATCCACGGATAAACGATTCGAAGACTATAGAGATAGTTCATTGCAAATTCGGGATCTTCAATTTTCTCATCTGTTCCCCGGAGATAATATCGCTCCATCTGGGGATTTCCTTGAGCAGTCGATGCGCATCGTCAGAGGAAGAAGTGTATCGGCGATGACGGCGTGTGTCAGGAATAGTTTCGTCAAACTCTGCAGTTTGGTTTCGTCTTTCATTCTCCCATAGTAACATGACCCGCGAATACGAAAGGTCGACCAACATCGACCATGATTCTCGAAGATTTGCTTCTACAGCTTGCATGCTCAGGAAAGCATCACGGCATAGACGATCTCCTCCTTAGCTTCGACGCAAAGCTCCTCAGAGATGATAGGGAGGATTTCTTCTGGAAAATCAGACAGTGCCGATCGGAGGAAACGAATCTGTGCATGGACATCCTCGAGCTCCTGGACCCGTCGTTTGCGATTGGGTGTTCTCCAGGACCTGCCTTGTTTGTTTCGGTTTTGTGCAAGAGGGCGTCGAGCTCGTTCGAGCGGTGGGGGTGAAAGGCATTGTAGAAGGAATGATAGGGATGGGGTTGGCTAGAGAATTCAGAAGAGAGGAGATGGTTTGATTGTGGTATTCAAAAAGACAAGGAAATTCTCTATGACAAGCTTTGAAGTGCCTCAAAGTATCTCTTTGTCTTTCAGCCACGCTAACAAGACAACGCGTGCATTATGTTGTTTCCGCTAGGGAAGAAGCGATGATCGTGAATTACTTTATACGACCTGTTCTAGGTTTTACAGGTATCTAGCTTTGCAGTGAGAGGGAATCTGCACCGGAGTTCCCGTGGTGGGAAGTACGTTTCCAGCTACCTGGGTGCCCTCAATGGCTTCGCGGAGAGAGGACTACCAGCCGCGATGCTGATGGATCTTATCGTTGTTTTCGAATTCGATGGCCTAACAGTCGATACGTGATTGATTTGGAAGGATATGGGTGTGATAAGGACGGAACAAGGGTGAGCTTTTGCTCTTGTTTCCTGTAAAAAATCTCGCTGTACTAATTCACATACTGTGACGTAGATTCAATTAGCTCACGAGCAGAATCCCATCCACCCATCCACCCATGCCAAGTCTGGCGCCTCGAAGAGGTACTTTGTACAAGTTCCTCTAATGAGCGCATCGCCAATGTTACTCCCTTACTCAAGGAGGCCGAGGATGGCGACGACGAGCGTCTGATGATGGATTCAGCCTCATACAACGCATCTTTCCAAATGTCGAGGCGATTACAATTGTAATATGGATACGTATCAATATGGTGAGCGGCCTGTACTGTTAAGCATTCATGGTACGGCGACAATATGTGTATGCCGCGGTCCTATTCTCCCGTATAGTTATGGCTGTGACTGTATACGGTATGGTGCTAAGCTTTATACAGTAATCTTGCATCCCTCCTTCTAACTCTTTTTAAATTAAACTGGAACAAATTTTTTGACATATGCTAGCTCTAAACAGAAACATGACACAAGACCCTCGCCTTTCATTATACAACCCGGTTGGATTTATATGCTTTCTCAGTCAATTCTCAGGCCCAATGTTAGGGGACGATGACTGGTCAGTTGACTGAGCCTCTAGAAATGAGGTTATATAGGTAAGGTGCTTTCTGCGAATTCTAATGCGAACATACGCATCAATGACTCGGTAGTAGTGATTATATCAGCTATCAAGCGTTGAGTGAGGTCTTCGCTCTGTGTTCCGCGTACTATGTATAATGAGAGCCCCCGATGGAGATTAAACAAGCAAAGGAGAAAGTAATAACTATGCTCACCAACAACACGGAGCATCTCAGTTTCGCTTTCTCTATCAGGCCCCTACGGCGCAGTGTCACATCTGGAGAAAAAGGTGATAATGATACATACCTTGAGGTTGGGTATAATCCAACGCTTTTTTCTCAGCATAGACTTTGATAAAGGAGTCATCAGGGTAACGATCAAAACAATGTTATTATAAAGAATGAAGTTCACCTGAATTTGACCCTGTTCAGCATGTGGATATTTATCCTTGAATTCATCGGATAGTCTGGACAAAAAAAGAATGAGATGAAATGGGTGATTGATGAATCAAGATATGAATAGACATACTTGAATGCAACCAAAGGTATCCCGGGCTCATACGAGTCGGGATCATCATCTTCATGTCGCCCGGGAAGAACACGGTGAATACTGCTCAGAACCTATGTATCCCGGGACGCATTATAAAAGAAGCAAGGCGCGGGACAAGGATTTCGGAGTTACCTTGAAATAATTTTCCTCCAAAGCTCTTGAAAGCAGTCTAGCGTTATGAAGATCTTTTATTGCGATTTTCCGATATCCGTCAAAGCCGAGATTAAGAAAGTTAAACATCTGCGCATAGATATGAGAGGCGGGCTTGGCGAGTGTTTTCAAATGTAAATCTTTGCTCAGATAACTTTCATCCCTCCATAATCACCCATCCAAGACCAGCATAAACAAGCGCGAACTTTCCGGCGATATGTAGATGTAAGTTATCGCATAGATTACATGAATAAACGGCTCATACCTTGTGTCCCGAGGTATTGATAGACACGACACGGGGGATGTCGAAACCCCATTTCAAAGATGGATAAATAAATGGGGCGATGAATCCGCCAGTAGCGCCGTCGACATGGATTGGGATGTCTAGGCCAGGTGGTTTGTTCGAGTTGGTCCACTAGAATTTTGAAGAATAAGAAAGAAACAGCATTTTAAACGAAATTACTCACACAGTTCACTCATCTCCAAAACATTCTCGAAATGCCCTGTAAAGCTGCTTCCAAGGATAACAATAATGCCTATCGTGTTTTCATCAACGAACTGAATGGCATCCTTGGGGTCCATAACATAGTTATTGCTTGCTTTGACTGGGACGAGACGACATTCCACATCAAAGTGCCTAGGTGATCAAGTTATCGCTGAAGTCAAATGGAATGACCGACAGAACAGAGTGCTAGTAATTACCGAGAGAACTGATCCAGTGAGAGTTGAGCGTTTGACCCGAACACAACATTGGGATGATAATATTCCTTCCCGGCAGCCTTCCGAGCCTCCTGCCAGCGTTTCTTCAATGCGAGCCCTCCTAGCATGATAGCATCGGTCGATCCTGCAGTGGAGGTACCAATAGCTTTGCCCGAGGGTGCTTTCCAGAGCGAGGCGACTGGGTAAGATCGGATGAAGATCGAGATGAAGATGGGTTGAAGATGGTCGTTATTGGTTAGTGTAAATGATAGTTAGAATACATACGCATTGAAATACAGCGATTGTGAATGATCGTCGCATTGGAATGTTCATTTGAACCAATTTGGCTCTTGTGGATATTTTCCATGATGAGCCTGTTAGCTTCCTCTGGCATCCAACTATGTATGAATCTGCATTCGAGTAATGGTCAGAAAGGAACAAGTTTAACCAGATTCCTCATCGATGGACAAAAATCAAGTACATGAACACTTAGACAATAAGACTCACGAAGTAAGGTTAAGTGTCGGATCCGTATCTAGTTGCGTCTCATCATGAAGCAACTGATAAGCCGTCGTTGAAGCGATTCCAAATTGGGGCAAAGACTCGTATTCTGGTACCGCCGTACTATTGTGGTTCTGATCGGCTTTCGAGTTTTGGGAGATGTCCACTAGATATGTAGCATAATTAGTAAGGCAAACAGCAACCTGAAAGAGGAAAGGGTAACTACTCACTGTGCGGTGATAGAGACATGATTAGTTGAAGGGAGTCGAGGGAAAGAGTCGAATTTGCTGAGTGCATGCATTTAAGTAGGAGCTAATACTTAGTCAGGACAGAGCATGCAAGGTCAGCCCAAAATGAATAGACAGAGTCAGGGTTCAGCGGCTAGAGCATGTGCATCTATGTAACATCCAAGACGCCAGTCATACGTTAGATTCCTGACATAGAAAGACTTCAAAGAGTCGATATGAATAGCAGCAAGCGCTCATCAGCGTCATCAGTAGCTAAGCGCTGATTACGAAGGAAAGATGCTGATAAGCGCCATTCAGCCCTGTTCAGCGGGTAGGTCTGGGGTATTTACATGATCCAAGAGGCGTGCGGCTGTGAAATTTTTGACATCATGCCCGAAAGAATTCGGGGGTACCTAGGTACCTACCCCGGACCGGTTCCGTCTCTTATAACTGTCGAAGATCAAAATATTTCGCTTAGTATAAAGTGTAGAGGGTACCCATTTTTGTAGTCTCCGAATCCAACGATATGATTTTTTTTACAAAATATGCACTCAGTGTTCCAAACGAAAGTAAGATGACAAATGTTAGCTTTGACCCACTGAAAAAGGGAGTTACGTTATCGGTCCGGGAGGGGCATACATGTCCGGGATTTCGATCCCGCACGCCTCTTGCATGCAAAAGTGGTCCCAAACCAACCTGACCAACCTAATAGTGAACTACTCTTCAAAAAGACACAATTGAGGCTGTCCGACGGCGATTGTTTCAAGTATGAGCCCTATGTGAAAACTGTCCAAAATCCGGCTATGTCGAATATTTGCCGATGAACGCTAATCAGTTTAAGGCGCTCATCAACCTCCTCGGAGAAACCCTCGAATACTGTAACACTTGGAATGGAAGCTCAGTCATGTATCATGAGCGTCACTGAACTTTAACCCATTGACTTACCATAAATGGTATGCCAATGTGAGTGTGAGCTTCAGGAACGAATGTGAGAGTGTCCGGTTGTGTGGTCCCCGCTGAACTGAATGGCACTCCCAGTAAAAACTCCGCAGAGAGAAAGCTTCGTTCAAAAAAGGGTCTCGAATGAATCAGCCAAATGATTGAAATCAAATTTTCAAATCTTGATTCATCTCGTAGTGACTCAGATCACCATTTTGAAGTCTACGAAATATCTTTTCAGAACACCTCAGAACGCTTGAGAGTGATTTTTCGATCAAGTCACTGCCAATCAGCAAAACCTGTATTTTCGCTTAAGGTCTCCAGAGTCCAGAGAGCTCCAAAGCTCTTACAGCTGTCAATCAAGCTGTCAACCAGAGCTCCCTGGAATAAGTACATAGACAGCGACGCTCTAAATGTATTGGTTTTCTCCAGTGAAAATATAGGTTTTGCTGATCCGCGCCCTGCGAGCCGATCTCAGAATTTGTTTCACTGGGCATCATTATATTCATTTTGTTGATTCTTTTCTTCTGCCGCGTTCTGCGCAAGGAAAAATAAATTTTAACTTGCTCTAGCTGTGTCAAGGTACATTTGTAAAGACATGCCTTTTCATGAACCCATTAAACAATCTGTTAGGGCTATCTCAGTATCTGGCACCCAATAGGAAATCTGAACTGAACTGAAAGTGATGTCCACCATGCATCATTTGCTGCTCTGAATCAATGCACTGAGCCCGCCAAAGCATCATGCGCTGTATTTGATGTACTTCCATTCAAAATATTGCGGTATTCGGGATAGGGATCCGCACCATAAGTATTGCATACAGTTACAGCTGTAAGAATATGGCCCACAAAATAAACAAAATTTGCTCTTTATGGTATGGTACATGGTATGGCTGCTGGGACTTGTATATCATATTTTTATGGTATACAGCATTTCAGATCTAAGAGGTGACCCGTGTTTAAAGGGTATTAGAAGAGAGAGAACCACGACTGTCATTTTATAGCTCACAAGCCAATCACAAGCATCCATTTTATATGTACAACCAGCGCCTACCAGCGCATACAATCGAAGCTTCTGCCAATCAAATCCGACATTCATGGTGTCAGTCATTTCAGTAACAAGTTGTCCGACTTACACTCCGCAAGATCCATTAAAATACAGCTGTAATTAGTACCGAAAACCCTTTTGTAAATGATATAATATTTTGCATGATTTTTCATACAAAAGAACTAAGATTTCCCCTGAAAAATGAATAGGGAAAACACTTCATTTACCTTTGAAGCGAAGGTCTTAGTTGCACTCAGAAAAGATGGTCTTCTACTCACATAAATTTGAACTATTACACCGTAACAACAAGCCAATCGTGCTTTGTTTTGTTGCTACAGCATAATAGTTGGAAAATTACACAAAACAAAAGACCTTTGTCTCGTTGCTAGTACTACATTGTTAGGGTGTAATAGTTGAGCTTTTATGTGAGTAAAAGACCATCTTTCCTAATCGCAAATGACCTTCACTTTTGAAAGGAAATGAAGCTCTTCCCCGTTCATTTTTCAGGGACATCTTAGTTCTTTTTCTCATGTGAAATATTATATTATCTAGGAAAGGTTTTTTAGTACTAATTATGGCTATTATAATGGATCCCGCGGAGTGTCGCAACAAACTTTGAGGATCGCGGTACACGCCGTGGACTGAATATTAGATCGGCAGCTCCCAGCAACAATGTTACTTATTCGTACTGTTGAATGTCTGAATGAGCGGTAATATACTGCAGACCACGGAGTATATTCCTTCCGTCCTCCCTTCATCTGCAACGATGACCTTCTTTCCCTGCTGGCCCAAACATTCTCTTGAGGCTTTTGAAGATGGAACAATGATTGCTAGCCCAAAAGGAAATGTAAAATTTTTACTAGAACTCCGATATTCCAATCATTCACATCATCTACCTTCTAGGTTTCCGAGAAAAATATGGTAGTAGCGCGAAAAAGAGACAGCGACTTGGGGAGACCAAACACGATGGAAATGGCTCACGAGACAGGGAACATGTTTCTTGAAACATTGGAAGTTGTGTCGGAGCAAATACCCATACCTGGAGTGGCTGTTGCTGTGAAAATAGCGACCAATCTTATTTATGCATGTGAGGCAAGTCGGTTCAGTAAGTTTATTGTTGTTGTAAATAATTGTTACTGTTGCAGGAAAGTCATGCGACCTTGCAACAAGCGGTGGTGCTTAAGGAAGCGCATCAAGCATTTGGCAATTATCCTCGTCGACCAGCTCAAAGGCAAGAAAGCTGAAGAAGTTGAAGAGAGATTGAAGAAGGACGTAGAGCAACTGGAGAGGTGCGAGTGCTCATACTATAATTCGAAATTTGATCGATATACGATGACTTTCCATTAGAGATCTGAAATACATCCAGACTAAACTCGAGGGGATTGCCTCACAGCATACAATTTTGATTCTGATATTTCGGCGCTTGAATGAAGAGAAAGTTCGGAAATGCGTGGAGTACCTGTCGGATGCTTTAGAGAGCTTTAATGTGAGCTTTTATTACATTGAAAATGTCCGTACTTACTATTGGTCTCTATACTGTGCAGCTATCACGCCAAGTTACCGACTCTAATACCCTCAATACTCTTGTCCAGCAGATCATCACTTTCCGAACGGAGCATCAGGCATCGTTGGACGATATTCGGCGTACAATGAAGGATGTTAAGGCTATACTCGTCGGGAAGCCGCTCCTGCTGCGAGGTAACACCTCGGAGGGCTCTAGCCATGTCATACCGATCGCTACCAAGATTTTCTTTGGGCGCGACGCCCTTGTGGCAAGCTTCACGCACACTCTAACTTCTCAGCGGAGCCCTATGGCACGGATCTGCCTTCAGGGACCTGGAGGTATGGGTAAGACCTCAATAGCTCTTGCGGTTTTACACCATCCTACTGTGATAGATCATTTCGGCATAGATAATCGGATCTGGGTTCCGTGTGTCAAGGCCACCTCAGTTTCGCTATTCCTTGATACTCTTTATGCATCTCTGAGTGTGTCACTCAGCACGGGAGACGCGCTTCACGATATCATAACCAAACTAGAGTCATCAGAGCCCACCATTCTTGTCCTAGATAACTTTGAAACTCCATGGAATAGTGGCAAACAGTCGGAGGTGCAGGAGATTCTTCTTCAACTCGAGAAGCTTCCGCATGTTGCTCTGTTTGTCACGATTCGGTCTTCTAACCCACCTGGGGAGGGCATCGAGTGGGAATGTGTTCATTTAGAGGCCGTTGACAAGGAAGCATCATATTCCATCTACGCTGCAATTGACTCTGCCGGAAGCAAAGACCCCCAACTCTCCTTGCTACTTGAAGAAGTCGGACATATGCCGTTAGCCGTGACATTGATGGCACAGCTAGGCAAGAAAATGGGAATTTCTCCAGTGGAGTTGCTCGAGTTATATAAGGAGTCAGGAACAGCACTTTTAGGTCATGCGGCCGAGTCACAACGGAGTATGGACACTTGCATACGTCTTTCGGTCGAGAGCCAGCCTATGAAGGATTATCCTGATGCGGCAAAACTTCTTGCCATACTTGCACTATTACCTGTCGGGACTACATGGAATGCCCTCTCTCAACGATGGGCAACTGGAATACCGAAATTATACTACTGCTTTGGAGACCCTTCTCGACACATCTCTAGTCGAGAAGCGTGGAAACACATTCTTTGTCCTCCCAGTGATACGCTCTTATGTTCTCAACCCTGTACGGTTCCCTGAAGATGTACGGACATCGATTGTCCAGATTGCTTGCATCTTTCTCAAGCAACATAGCGCATCTTTGGGAGAAAGCTCCTACATGGAACATAAGCTTGCCCGTTCCTTGGAGGAAATGAATCTACAAGCAACCCTCTTGGAAACCACAAATCCCGATCCACAAGTAATCCAAGCCCTCCTTATTCTATCAGAGCACCAGTGTGCCACTCGACCTCGTACAGAGGTTGTTAAGCATGCTGTAAAGCTTTCGAAAGGAGCTGAGGATCAGAAGCTATATGCAGAGTCCTTGCATTGGTATGGTCGAATTCTGTATGCTCTCGATCACTATGACAAGGCCATGGAACAGTATCAGCTTTCAAGAGAACTATTCTTTCGTGCATCAGAGCGAAAGCGAGCAGCTGATGTCTTATACTGGATTGGTCGTCTTGAAGGCTACGCTAGTACTACTAGCACAACAAGTACAGGGTACAGCTATCGGCTTGAAGACGCACTGGCGGAATTCAAATCCATCGGGGACTGTCCGGAAGGAATAGCGAGATGCCAGACAACACTGGCATATACCACCACCAATATACAGGACTGCACCGAGAACCTAGAATTCTGCATCACTAATAATCTTACCCTTGAAAAAGCAGAGTGTACCCTAACTCTAGCCAAACTCTACCAAAGGCTTAAAAGGTATGACGAGGCTTTGAAATGGGGTGCATCTGCACTGGAGGAATGGAAGCAGATATGTGGCTGGTCTCAAGGGGCACTTCGAATGCTTGGAAAGGCATCCACATCTCAAGGAAAGTACGATAAGGCTATGGAATATATGATCCAGGCCTTGGAAGAGTACAGGAATTTTGGGAGCCCACTGTATATTGGAGCCACGCTCTTGGAATTGGGTCGCATTTGGATGAAGAAAGGCTCCAAGGAAGATGCCCGAGGGGCATTCATGGAAGCCGTGAAATACTACGAAATGATCCAAGGATCACGATACAGTCCAGTGGTTCGAGTGGTATGCACATTTTATCTTGATAAACTAGAAAATCCCTCTCGAAAGCCTAGCATTGCAGAGGCTCAGGCCCTTGAAAAGGTTTGGCTCAAAGAGGATATAGTTTAGATGAACTATGTACAGTAATTATGATGAAAGAAGGTGCTTGGAAAGATGAATGGGTGAAAACACATCCGCATGGATCATCAACGTATAACGAGTTTGCCTACTGTCTATGACACATAATAGAAAGAGTTGCGTCGGTGAGGTTCAAGTTGGACGTTTCACTTTGAGAGAGGAGGAATTGGGCGAAAGTCACAAGCAGTTCACAAACTAAAGGATAGAAACTCACTGAATCTCGTAACAAATTGCGGATCGACAGAAAACACCCAGTTCCGCTAGAGTAGACTTGGATGGCAATTCATCGTAATGCAAAGTCGCGTACGCGTAACCCTGATATCGGACTGCTATGCGAGCCTTGAAAAATATTGTTAATAACTTGGAAAGAAAGAAGAAATTGGAATAAACGCACAGATGGACCCTCATCTTGACATAACCCAAACAGTAGCCTACATTCAACGAAAGGAATAGCGTCCGACGTGACAGTAGCAGCGCTAGAGGCGGAAAAGAGGAGAAGACTTCTGCATTTTCGAGTTCAAGTATATGGCTAACGTTGAACGTTGATGTTGAGATCGAGGGCCTTTGCTAGCTACTGACACCTAAATAAGAGATCTCTTGGAGATTCATTGATTCAAACTAGCTAGACGTTGAGTGGTAGGTAGACAGAATTAAACTTAGCCAATGAAGCTACAGTTTTAATATGGAAGCAATGGGATTATGGGAAGAACATCGAAGTTTGAGTTGAAGATCTAGATTGACCATCGAGAACATAAATCGGCCCGAAACTCCGTTTAGCGCCAAGTTATTTCTTTCTTCATTCCATGACCACTTGTCTTCCTAAACTCGTCGCTTTTGACTTAGAGTCAGTATGTCGCAGTGTCTACAGGCTCTACTTGCATTTGTGCTAATTCTTTTGTCAAGCTACACTCTCTGGGATCTGTGGATTGACACACACGTAACTGGACCTCCACAGAAAAAAGACACTATAAACGAATCGTTTATTCACATACGCATTCTTACCACGTTACGAGACATAACGATTCAATATCTTTCTACTCCGATGTCCCTCAGATTCTTCATAGACTCCGAACAGCGCAAGTGACGATCGCTGCTGCATCGAGGACATCAGCTCCAACGCTGTAGGTCTGTCGTGCTAGTGTTTCCATTCAAGATACTGAAGACCCCTTATCAGGGCACCACGCTACTCCTCGTACCGCCGAAGGAAGGCAGTAATGAGGATCCCATGAAGGCTATAAACTTTTCGATCAACTAGAGATCTATCCTGGTGCGTTTAGCTAGCTAGTGGCGATAGATCTGATTTACATATGCGATTTACAGGCTCAAAGCTTATACTATTCCATATTCTGAGATGGTGAGTCTTCCTCTTAGACTATCATGTTGGCGAAGCATTTATATTGGAATATGAAGCTGTTTTTCGATGATGAGTATAGGAACAAAGAGGTAGAGGCATTAGGTGAGTAATCTGTATAATCAAGCGATATTCCACCCAGCTCATTCGTGATTTGCAGGAGTCACATTTTGCCTTGCTCAAAATGGGATGGACGACCAGACTTTCGAAAAGGGCCTTGCAGAATGGAGAAAAAGACACCCAGTGGAAGTTACCGAGGATGCTGCAGGATCGGCCTCAATGTAATCGATCGTTTCAACACTAGGCCGTTTTTATGCAAGTCCGATACACGTAGAGGTAGCGTGTTCCTCCTTATATTACAACCGAATACACCTTGTTCGCATTACTCTACTCGAGAATGAGCGTCGGACTTGTTCAGCATACGATACCTCAGCTAAAGGTTAAACCGGGTACCTATCGTCTAATCAACATACAGAGCAATACAGCGCTAGACCTTTCCGCCGGTGACGGGAGGAGCTTCAGCGGTACGTTCCTGTTGTCCCAAATTGCATCGTGCACCAACCTTCGTTTCTCAGGCTGGACCAAACACAATAATCTCAACCAACACTTCATCTTCACTCCTCTTGGCCACGGTGGCGGCTACGTTATCCAAAACGCATGGAACGGTAGCTTTGCAACGGTTGAAGACGGAATCTGCACCGGAGTTCCCGTGGTTGCAAGTGCGTTTCCAGCTACCTGGGTTTTGGAGGAATGTCCTCAATGGCTTCGTGGAGAGAGGACTACCAGCCGCGATGTTGATGGCTCTTATCGTTGTTTTCGAATTCGATGGCCCAACAGTCGATACGTGATTGATTTGGAAGGGTATGGGTGTGATAAGGACGGAACAAGGGTGGGTCTTTCCTGTAAAATCTTCGCAGTACTGATTCCGATACTGTAATGTAGATTCAATTAGCTCACGAGCAGAATCCAATCCACCCATGCCAAGTCTGGCAGTTTGAGGAGGTACTTTGTACAAGTTCCTCCTCTGAGCGCATCGCCAATGCTACTCCCCTACTCAAGGATGCTGAGGACGGCGACGACGAATTCTATGACGCGTCTGATGATGATGAATTCAGCCTCATACAACGCGTCCTTCCAAATGTCGAGGCGAATATTGGGTATATGGGTGAATGTGATGAAAGGACGATCAGAACTACGACCACTACTTCTATAACGACGATGCATGCTGTTGAGAAAACTCGGATGTAGAATGCATTTGTTACTGCTTGGACGAAGGGACTCCGCAAAGAGCTCTGTGATGAACCAAGTCGTCGATAGGATCGAGGCTGGTAAGACGGCCTGTCTAAGAAAGGGATTTGAGGCGTTTGTCTGATATTTATCTATTAAACCTTTACATGTGATAAATGTCAAGTCAATATCCAGGAAACCAGTACTATTAGGACGAGATACATCACCGAAAATAGTTTTTAATAGTTTTTAATCTGGGATAATAGTCCGCCGTTGGACGGTTTAGAACTAGCGCTAGCTTCCTAGCGTTAAGACTGATCTGCTGGTTATATCTTATCCGGCTTTTGTCGTGGTCTTAAAAACCATTTAAGCGTGGTAAGTATACAAGCTCAGCAAGTAAAAGCGATATGGAGCTCACAATTTTATATACAGCTGCGAATAAAGAACGCACAATTGTGGAAGAGCGCCTGGCGGCCTGGCGCAATCAGTGAATCACTAGCCGATCTCGGATCATCTGACCGTGACTTCGCTGTTTCTTCACTTTTATCATGTTATTCCCAAACGGTGTACGGTGCTGGGCAGCTGGGCCTGTGCCTTCCGAAGAACAGCTTAATTTATGGTGCCAGGATCAAGATGGATTCGATGCCAAAATTCTTGCAGATCTAGGACCTTTCGACTACGTACACCAATTCATGAGGGAAACCCCCTACTAGAGCCAGACTTATTGGTTCCTCTACGATCCTAAGGGACAACCCTCAGTTCTTTTCATGTGTAGAGCCGTATTCACCAGTGTGGGTGTAAAGCCGCCAGATTTATCGTCGACTCCCACCACTTTCAAGACGATGAAACTGTGCAAGAATGTCTCTCTCGAGAAACTTCCCTATATGAAGATACGATGGCCTGATTATAAATCATATACAGAAGCAAACCCAGATCCGAAACAAAATTACAAAATAGACACACAGAATGCAAATATTAAGGGATTTTCTTGATTCTTCTTACGTTCACGGTTAAATATATGTAAGACAAACAGATTCTGAATTTTCCAGATTTTTTAGATGGTGTCCAGCATGTCTGTAAAGAAATTTCTGCTCCTTTGTCCAAAAGCACTAAAAACCCCCATGCAAAACATATGGTCTGAGGCAATGCAATATAGGAAAGCTGCTGTTACTTTTATGGGAGCCTACTCTCCTATATTTATCATGATTTTTGAGCATATTCAAGTGCATATAACTGGGTTTTTCACTGTAACAGGCCCATCTTAACTAAAAAAAAAAGCTTTTTGGCCTATAGAGCCATGTTTATTTTTTAACAACATATTATGTAGATTTTTTCGGTTCAGATATGATATATATGAGTCAGGACACACTCAAATACTTGTTACAAAAAAATTCCGGGATCAAGTGGTGCTCTGCAATAGTCTCCCATAGGCAGACTCGAATACAAATGACGATCCATATGGATGTATCTGTATAGAGTCTGCTAGTAGGCGCGCCGGCACTGCAGCTCAAGGAAAAGTCTTATGTAAATATAGGTCACTGCCACCGTCGGTCCGTTGGATCCTTATGGGCGCTCAATTGCATCTTTACTTTCTCATGTCATCGAACGTCGCATTCACGTCCATCGAGGGCGTAAATACTGTTAATTCTATCGTCAAGAAGCTTATACCTAAGTGGAAGGATGGTTTGCGCGAAATCCAGCTCTTTTGTATACTGACAATTCTCAATCTCGAAGACGTATTTGCTATCGAGGCCACTGGTGGTGGAAAGTCTGCGCTTTTTGGCATCCCAGTCCTGGTACACCTCGAGATCTCTCAGAATCCGAGCTTATATCCAAAGTTCACTGTCCCAATTCGCTCAGATCCCATTGCAGTTGTAGTCACGCCAACGAAAGGTCTGGCTAGCAATATAGTGCGTGTTGTGTAGTTCCCGTTCTGTTCATTAACTGATTACTTCATTTTTAGGTCAAGCAGCTTAAAAAGGACTTTAATATCGACGCATTCGCCTATACTTCCAAAAATCTTTCTGCTAAACAAAAAGCTGGTGCCAATATTATCAAAGAAATCACATCATTTGCGTCGACCCGGAACACCTGCGTGAACGGGAGTGGTATCTGATCTCTAACGCCTCACTATTCCGTCAAAACCTCATCTTCGCATGCGCCGAAGAAGGTCATGTCATCAACGAATGGGGTCTTTCTTTCCGACCTTTATTTTGACATATAGGGTCTTTCTTCCGTAGCCGTTTCTCCTCTAACATCTCTGTCTTCTCGATGACTGCAACTATGCAGCCTGGTCCTCCGCTCATCTCTGTTTGCACGACTCTGGGATTCTCCGGTTCACGATTTCATCTAATCCGCCGATCAAATGAACATCCCAATACGAAAAATGCAATATGCCAGATACCCCTCTGTATTGCCATGTAACCATTGGCGTACTGGTTTCTACAAAGAACAAAAGATGCGATAGCACTAGTTTGGATCTGTTAGACTAGAGTAAGTATAAAGCATCAATAAGCTCAAGAAAAGACCTACGATTGAGGGATTTCGACGTTTCCGAACAATAAGCTCACCATTCTTCTTAGGTGCAGCCATACATTCCGTAAGATACCAGACTAGTGGTGCGCGCGCTTTGAAAAGCTTTGCACGATCGGAAAACCTAAAGGACATCAAGTCCTCCTTGGTTACCACTCGAATACCTTTGGCCTTGCTACGGTCATTAGCAGCAGCCGCCAGACGTACAGGAACCTGAGCTGAAAGTGAATCGGGCACCGGAGGATCATGTGTGAGGTCTCGCATTGACTTTTCAACATGTTTTCCAACCAACTGAGTTGCCCAAGTAGAGACTGAAGGACGAGCATAGTTGATATCTTTGGGAGGCATTGATGGGTGAAAGAAAAGTGAAGACTGAACCTCCTTCTGCGACGATTTGTATGAGGGGTAACTTTAACGATGCCCATAAATCTTCTCGACAATCTCGACTGGTTTGACTTTCGTGCGACCTTGCAAAAAAGCTTTCAAAGTTCGACGATGGCGGTCACCAAATGATGCAGAAGTATCTCGGGGAATTTGTTGGATATAGGTGGTGAAGAATTTGGCAACTGAAGGATAGTTCAGTTCATCAACAATGAATTCAATTGCCTTTTCAAGGCGCTCGGAATCTGACATCTTAGATGGATGGACAGGTGGACGTGAATGAGAAAAAGTCGGATTGGCATATGACATCCACAATTGATGTTCAAGGCCCACAGCCGATGGTTCTAGAGATTCAGAATTTTGCAAGGAAGTATGACCAAATTCAGTAGCGGAATGAGGGCTGGGGAAAGTATCGGAAGCTCTGGAATGAGAACCCATTGTTCTCATGTCAGAAATAGTTGAAATGGATGGAGTGACCGGACTCGGTAGGAACGCCGATGGCATTAAGGGTGTAGGAGGATTTCTCGGTGCAGTAGACATGTATTGTGATGCATTAGAGGGCGTCGAAGGGATGGTCGGAATGGATAAAGCAAGATTTTTTGTGACACGACGACCAGGCTTGCGAGGAGGAGGCATCAGCTCTTCTGAGCGCAAAGTTGGGTGCCGAAATCCATGTTCCACCCCATGAGCTCCTTCTACAGCTATTTCTTCTCTTCTCAGAGGATCCTGGCACTGAGATGCATTCGATGGTTGAACTATTAGGTGTATAGGTGTTTCTGGCGCAATTGCTGGTGATTTCCGGAGACTTTCTCGGGCAAATCCATCCATCGTGAATTAGACAGGTCAAAAACGAAGTTTCAATTGATTTGGCGCGAATACAAGTGCAGGAGCGCGAGATAACGAGCAGGTACACGGCAGTAAATTGGTACGCGTCGGTGGCGATGCACCAATCTTATATAATCGAAATCTTTGAGCTGCATTGCCCCCGTGGGAACTAGCAGACTCTATATACACACATCCGCAAGGATCGTCAGTGTATAACGAGACGCTTAGAGGAGACTAGCTCTGCAAGGGAAAATATCACATATTTCGCTTCTGGGTCTGTTTCGCTTCCGGGTTTGCTTCTGTACGTATGTTGTTTAGCATCTCATTCTTGCTCCCTCTGAAATTTACATTTTCTAGTCCCTCCTCGGCTACGGAAAGCTTTTGAAGAAGAGAAGGAAAAGCCTGAGAAGAAAAAGCTCGAGAAGAGTACTAGGGAGGCAGCCTCTTACTCTGAATCCTGTGGGTAGAGGCAAGTGTCGGTCATGTTTGAATCGCTCTCCTTGGTTGACATTCACAAGCTCCACCATTTTTGACGTCTTTTTAAATTATTGATTTCAACCTGGAATAAGGATTTGTACATCACGAAATTTAACGGTCCTAAAACTCATTTGAGACTGTAGAAACGATCGACGTTTATTAGATCAATTTCAGCGCTTAGAACCACACAACAACCCATTATGATAACAGATTTTCCACGAAGCCAAGAAAGAACCATTACTAGTCTGCTCCACCTAGGCTTCCCGTGAGGGATACTATGCTCTCTTACGCAGACCGTGACGAGGCAGTTCCTGGTCGAGGAGCCCAGGAGAGGCGCGTCGTAGCAACGTGAGTGATTCTGCTCTGGCTGCGACCATGAACAGCATCAGTGACACCGCTGACGCTCTCCGTTTTCGGTGGCGTTTCTTCTCGACAGTAGGGTTGGCCGTAGCCGCAGAATCTTCAAGTTTCGCCGTTGCTCTGCCCCGTTTCCTCGGTGAACGGGAGCCCCAGAGACAATGGTGCTTGCCACACCGGATACTCTGGAACCGGCGTTCAGAACTTGGACCATAAACCTTCCATCCTGCCTCGGTTGCGCTTGGGAATCGAACCTCTCGACCGAAAAGCTAGCAAGGGCGGTTGTGGTTGCGGGGACACGGTTTTTTCCTTGAGATCATTCTGGAAAGACGACCCATCTGGGACACGTCTTTGCCCGCTTGTTTCAGCTCTTCGAGGTTGAGAACTGCTGCCGGAAGTTAGTCGGGAGGAACACTCGTTTCGGAAAACCCAAAAAGAACCCGAAACACGATGAATTTTTGAACCATGCTGCACCATAAAACACTGTCAACTGCTCAATTTGAGAGCAAGAAGCATCGACGAAATAGCCGTCGTCTTGAGTGACGAGAGCTCTCTTCAGTCAAACAATCGAGACATCCTCATACAGCTCGATGCATCTCAATGCAGCTGATGGAACCTTCCTGAAGTGCGTAAGTAGCGTAGACCTACTTTCCAACCCATTGGAACCCAGGGAAGAATACCAATTGTGAGCTTGATAATACTCATCCAATTTTGGTTCTCCTTGTGAGAATCCACGATCATCATGGAACATGGACATTCTTTCAATGTAGAGTCCCCATAATGTAAGAGGACTTTCAAAGTAGCTGTCAAGAAAAAGAGTCAGATAAGACGCTGTATAACGATGCCTAAATCAGACGGAGAAGAGGTAGAACACGGTACCTTCCTCAATCATTACCACATCTGATTCAAAAGAACTTGACCTGTCTCCGACTTGTCAAATTCTGGTGGTAGAAGTAGAAACCGTGAAATGTACTTTCGCTGGCTCTTTGGATCGTCGAATGACCCGGTGTCGGAGCACCAGCCTGCTGTTGCGAAAAGTAGAATACCGCTTGGTCGAAGGGACTCTACCAAGAGCCCTGTGATGAACGAAGTCGTCGATAGGATCGAGACGACGCGTTGTCCGTCTAGGAATGGGATTTGAGGCATTTGTTCAATAATTAAAGCCTTTACTGATATGAGATAAACGTAAGGGTCAATAATGAACATTACATGATCCAGGAAACCAGTATGATTGGAACGAGATACATCATCGAAACCAGTCCCTTCTGCTTCTGGGATAATACTCCGCCGTTGGACGGCTTAGAACTGGCACTAGCTCCCGCTGTGCTACTGCTAACCAAGGCTTGCACTGGCTGGGTTATGGTAGTTGCAACCACAGTAGCGGAATACTCGTCCGAGTGTTGTAATGTTGTCGTTGCTTCCGGTAAAATGTCCAACTCTGAGCATCCTCCGACAGTAGCCTCAGGGTTGGCGAAAGAGCAGGTCAAGTATTCGCCTTGAACCGTGACAGAGAGTGTTCCTCCGGTAAAATACTGTGATCCAGAAATATAATATCCAGAGGCATTTTCGACAATTGTGTCTATAGGCGAAATGGTCGGCATCGGAGCATGTAACTCCTTAATCAATCACACTTCGTCAAAATACTCACCAATCTCCGTCATGACCACCCCTGGAACTAGCGTATCAGCAACTATCTCCCCGTTCGTGGTGGTAGTGAATGCTGCCTCGCTAACGACTATCTCTCTTGAATAAGTCGTCTCGCTGACGCTGTTCCCATTTGAATCCGTCTCGGAGCTAATCCCAACGAGAGCGATGGTGGTAAAATCTTGCTCGGAGCCAGAGATGCTGGAGTCGACGCTACCGAAATCAAGGGCAACTGTCGCGAGAACGGCGGTTGTGACTAGGTTGTAAGGTTGGAAAGTGTATATACAGCTGATTTGGGAGAAGACGCACCGGTTTGTTGTGGGTATGCCCAAACGAAAAAATTGCAGGAAGAAAGAAGAAGAAGGTAATGAATGAGTGTGTGGTGTTGAAGGAGCGTCATGACTGTTGGTGCCTTTACCTTTGTTTTTACCTCCCCCTCTTTATATGTCGAGGACAAGAGATCAATATCAGCTGCCACCACAAGGAGCATATAAGGGATGCGAAGCCGCCGGAGCGCCTAACAAATTGGAGAAATCTGAATCCAATAGCCTCGATAACAGTGAATGTTGGCCCTGTATTGAACAGTTACCAGGGAATATAAGTTGATAATTATAAGACACTGGCTGTGACTACTGGGAAGAAAGAAGCTTTTATTACAAGTCGCTGAACGTCACCAGAGAAAATGACTGGGGGGGATGGCCGCAAGCGGCGAAAGGCCGAACCTTTTGGGATCAGAGAGCATCGATTTCTTCGATGGATTAAGTATAAGTGACATATAATAATTTAATAAACTAGTACTTATGCTGAAAATGATGACAATGCCGCAAGTTCGCTACCAAAACTTGAGCATTCAAAACCAAATATGGAAGCATTGTTTCCAGCATTATGAGCCTCCTCAACAATATTGACCTTTTTAGCCCATGATAAAATGTCAAGCTCTCCGGTGTCATAATCAAGCATTGGATCAACAGCAGGTAGAGGAATGGGTACATGCTCAGATTTGTCAAAAGTCTTTTGCCTCTTGTGCGGGACATGTTTAGACTTCTGTGAAGATGCTCAAATTTGCGTAGCTTTAAAGCCTTTGCAGAAGAGAGAAACTGCTCTGGAAACGTCACCATGCACTACAGCAGCATCAGCAGCATTTTCACAATGAACAAGGCAACTGGAGGTACATGAGTGAAGGGAAAACAAACATAGGTTAGTGGCGAACTTGCACAACCATTGCAGATAAGATTGTGATATACCATTTATAGAAGGGCAGTACTAGCAGAAAAAGGAAATCGGTCGTCCCAATATGGATCCCGTGGGAAAAGTCTGGAAATAACACGCACTTGACATTCTTGTAAGGAGCCAAACCTAAAGGTTCGGCAATAACCAGAACTGAATTGTCATGCCCCAGACAACAGTTGCCGATAGTATTAAGATGATCAGAGTGGTCTTGCGTTTGTGTGAGGAGAGAACAAGCGCCCACAATTAATTCTTTCGGGTTACCGCTTCATAACCGCCGGTTTCTTTCGAACTTATGTTTGACTTCAATCATACTCTTTCAACACAAGAACCCGCAGACGAAGATATAATAGACGACGAGAATATATGGTCACCCCTCCAACTCAGTTCCCTGCAAGGCAACCTTGCAGTAGTCTCGGAACTTCTCTCCCAAAACGCTGACCCTAACGAACCTCCCAAGGGTTGGTATGGAAAAACAGCCTTACAGGCTGCTTCTGTAGAAGGACACCTACCCATAGTTGAGAAGCTCATTGCCTCCGGTGCTGCAGTTGACGCTTCCGGGGGTAACAACGGTGGTCGAAATGCGCTCACGTTAGCATCTGGCACAAGGCATCTTGATATCGTCAATCGACTTATAGCAGCGGGTGCGGATGTAAACCAACCTGCGAGTCGGTACAGCGGAAGAACCGCCCTGCAGGCTGCAGCTGGGGGAGGATATCTATCCATCGTGACAACGCTGTTGGACCAGGATGCAGATATCAATGCCTTGCCCGCTCATAATCATGGGCGTACAGCATTGCAGGCTGCAGTGGAGGGTGGACATATAGAGATTGTCGAGCTGTTGCTTGACAAAGCCGCGGACGTGAATGCGGGAGTTATGAAGTATAAGGGACTGACAGCTTTGCAGGCTGCCGCTTCGATAGGTCATCTTGGATTGGTGAAACGACTTTTGGCTGCTGGTGCTCAAAGTTAATGCTGAGGGTAGCCACTATAACGGCTGTACGGCATTGTACACAGCTGCCGAAGGAGGTCATCTCAAAATTGTGGAAACTTTGCTCGATGCGGGCGCTGATGTTCATATGGTTTCTGGAAACAAACTTCGAACTCCTCTTCAAGCTGCGATGCTCATGGGACATTCGGAGGTTGTAGATCTTTTGAACAAAACTGAACTGGAGTCTATTGACAGCTGTGTACCAAGCTCTGCCAGTGAAGTAATATAGCAAGTATATTTTGTACATAAGTACTTATTGAAATGTTCGTTAACGTTCTGTAAAAAGGTGCTGATTATTGTTATCGATCATGTCACACACTCTCTGCTCACAAAATTCCTTGATACTGCATAGTGCATACCTTGTTGAAGATGATAGGGCTACATTAGGTTATGGATGGTCCTGGCGATAGACTTCACTTGCGAATCTCCATCCTTCAGCCGCCTTTGATGCATTTAACACGAAACCTTTAAATCACAGCATGTGTAACATGTTCAGACATAGATTGAAATGGTCTGAATATGTGTATGTTACAACAAGCCTGTATAAGAACGAATAGGGTGGTGATCATAATGACCAATAACATAGAGTGAAACTACTCCACCCCTGGACCCAACCACTCAGGAAACTGCTTCAACAAGTCCTCATTAGTAACCAGCAATTGCGGACATGTGAGCTGCTTCAACAATGAGTTCACCACACCAAGCACCTCTGAGATCCATCCATCCAATACTCCCACATGGAGTGGGGAGTATAAACACGACCAGCTGAAGCGCGAAAGCATGCAAGGTTATTGCCTTTTAGTAATGTTTGCGCATTATACACTCCGCTAGTAAGGATTCCCAATGTCGAGTGGGGTGAATGTGTTGACCGTGCCGAGTATTGCAACCGATAGAGAGTAGGTCAAGGTTGGCGAGCCTGATGCCACTGAGTTCGAGAAGAAACTGTAAGCAGCGTTTACTCGTAACCAACAGCGATTTTGTACCAGTTGTCTGGGGATGCGTTCATTTCCGGGGATCTAAGTAGAAGATCGAAAGTAATAGTCAATATCGATGGGCTCAAGTTATGTGCGAATGGCACTAGCTCTGATCAAAGAAAGGCAAGAATACACACATAATTTAAATCATCATTCCGGGCCCGTAATCGAAAAAAAACGACTTGAGAACATCACCATCCTTCAGGGTATTCTGTACTTTTGTTTGACATCATATGGACAGTGAACTGTATGCGCGGCACGACAATATTCCACTAGTGGACATTGCAAAAGTATGGAACTGTTGGCGATGGATTGTTGGAATTGTGTACGGCGATGATCTGTGAAGAGAGAAATGGTGTAGTTGGATCAGGGAAGGGTCTAGGTCGTAGAGTTTCTGGAATTGGGGGAGTCGGAGATCGTAGTTGTTACCGTTGCTCCTGCTAGAAGACGAAGAAGGGAAAACATGAACATTACGCACTACGCATCCAATCTGCATGAAAGGACTCACGGGTCGTGCAAATGTACTCTCGTGATCGACGCGTCACCCTCGTAATGGGGATAATAGAGCCAATGCCCGGTGGAGGGGTTCCGCCGATAGAAAAGGTCTCCGTTAGCAAGTTGCCATTGTTTACAACACCAAAGACAGCAAGGCGCGTGCTCAGGTCTTTACGCATGCCATACACTATGAGAGAAAATCGTTGGTACGCGGATCGAACAAGACACCAAGAAAATTACACTACCTTTGTAAGTAGCCTCGATGAACTGAGCAATGGTCGCGATGCCGTTTCGAGGAAGGTAGTTACTGGAAATGCTGAATTAGTACTGGTGGTATTCAGTAAATTTTACACTCGCTCACTGGTTCGCCAAAGCATTGAGACCAGGACATGGACCGCGAAGGTTGCCTGGGCCAGGAGGAACATCCCCAGTTGTCGAAACGTATTGTGCGTCAGGATCAAAGGGAATAGTAGTGGTTCGTTTATCTGCAGAAGGATGAGCCTTGACATAAAGATCGCCGAGTGAGGAGTTGTTTGGCATCCCGCGTGCAGCCTGAGCGAGCATATTCAGCGCCATTGGACTGAGCGCTCACATGTTTGGCGAGAAAGAGGAAGCAAACGAGTTCAAGGGAGAACCTCATGGTATTGGACTACAAGAGGGAGAGACTGTAGCGATGCGAGAAAAGAATTCGCATGTTCATACTGACAGTTTCAGCAGCAACTTTTTCCCATTCCTTCACCATTATCATCCGACGTATCTTTAACAGACATAACGTGCACTCAATCACATTCGGCTTACCCAACCGTGGTTCAGCATCGCGTTCCAGAAGAAACTGCAAGGTCGTCTCGTCGGACCTGCGAAGCGATACGTTTGAAAACGACTCCGGCCAGAATAGACTGACCAGAACCTTTAATCGATGAGGATCTGCTCCGCGGTCGAGAAGAGTACGAGACAGTGCAAGGGTCTTTTCCGGTGGAGAAAAATAGGCACAGAGCATTAGAAACTTGGTATTACTTACCTTGGTAGACTTGAAAAATCAAGAAAACATCCACGTATTGAGTGAAGGGAAAGCGTGAGATTAGTCGTTCAAAGAAGTGTTCAGTCATTTGAACCAATAAATTCCACCGTCAAAGCGAGAGGATAGGTGTGCTGTATGAGGTGGTAGTATGAGGCGCCAAGTTGAGCGCTACTTTCTCTTGACTTCCACAACTACGCATGCGCACTCGTACTGGGCAGTAATGCCTTGAAATATAATCTCTTCAATTTTACACTTTCTGGCCATTCATAGGCATTTGGACAAACCGCTGGCGCATCTTTCGAAAACACATACGACTTCATCTTTGTATTTCTGCCTGCTAATGAGGTTTGTCTTTACCAACGCTTCGGCTTGACCCTCATCGGTATTCTAGAGACTCCGTTGGACCAGTGGATGAATATCTACAGCTATTGAGATAACCAAGAGTACTCTTCTTCATCCAGGTGAGCCTACATCATCGCATTCTGCGTTCTTATCGCTCATTCCTTCGTAGACCGCTGCTCAAGTTTGGATCTTCGCCTTACTGCTGGGTCTTCGTCTACGCAACTGCCCTTGTTCTTTATGGGGATAAACCATACAGGGCTTTATTTCGCGTCTCTTGCAGCTTTCCGGGTGCAAAAACGTCAACTCTAACAACGGGGACTTGAGTGACATGCAATGCAACTGGGCACTGTTATCTTCGGCGTACTATGTCACAGTGACATAAGTGAACAAGTAGGATTTGATTAGAATGGAGGTCGAACCACTTTGAGGTGCGTGTCTCATATCCTGTACTCATGAGCTCGCTCTTACCATTGTTTTTCTTCAGTAGACTATTCTCACCGAGTCCCCAGCGTACCAGAGGATATCGCCGCACACTCCGAATGCCGAGAATACGCGTCGATTTTTCCGTTCCGAGCCGCGATTTATCTTGAATACGCGGCTCAGCGTTTCGTTATTTGGCATTAAGAACCAGTTCAGCTCGTCATTCCAAAATCACCAACGACTCCGTCCTGTACAGCTCAGGTCAATCGAGTCCTCTTAGTAAACGGCGAAGCGATGAAGTTATGGTGCGGTTCGTCTGGAGATCTACTCATTCAACCAACCGACAACCCAACCAGACGCGTCTCCCGGGATTTGGACCTGGCCGAGGCAGTGAAATGATTCTCACTGGGCCCTGAAATCTTTCACAAATGCGAACCGGGAGCTCTACAGGAATTCTGATCGACCACCGAAGGAGTCCTGCCACTGGAGAATAAGGTCACTATGCGCACGACAAGGGTATAAAATTGGTCTGCCTACGCGTCTTTTTTCCCTAGTTTCTTTCATCTGTGCCTCCTCTTGAACTTCCAAGCTCAAGTAGTGTCTGACAACATCCTGCGCTTCACCTCGTTAGTTCGGATTTTCTTCTTCGAGTGTTTATACGACTAACCTCAAATATTTAGTCTCTTCCTGGCTGATGTTTAGTGTGCTCTCTTCCCCACACCATGCCATTTCCAAGAATTCGAAACGGGAAGATGAGCTCTTCTCGACCTTGTTCTCCGATCCCACCACTACCATAAATGAACCCTGCATGCGAAGCCACTTCAAGGAATTCGATCGAAAGCTCCTTGCGGGCCAGCGCCCAGACTCGTTGCATAAGCGAAAGATCTTCTTGAAGGTCTGGAAGGACACTTTGCAACGTTCGAACATTCGAGTCAGGAAGGGTGCTCAAGTACTGGAAGGTTTAAGCAAGCTTCAGGTCGAAAAGCTCGCCAACGTTCAAGCGGTAGTGCATAACATCCATTTGGCGATGAAAACGAGACATGCCGCAATGCGAGCAACCACTTCAGCACTAACCGCCACAACGCCATCGTCCTCACAATCACATCCGCAAAGTGCTGCATCAGCTTCATTCTCTGTGCTTCCTCCCGATTCATCCCGTCCTTCACCGAACTGGCCAGCGGAAGCGAGTTCACCTCACTTTACTGCTGACTTTGGCGCCGGGAGCTCCTCTTCTACTTTTTCATCTCCAGTTTCGCAAAACGCTTTTTCAAGTGCTGATTCACGTTTTGCGGAAACATGGCCGGCGACGAATATTGCAGGACCTTCTCGCTTTGATGTCGCATCTGTAGTTAGTCATTTGAACGCCCTATCTTTTGACGCTAGTACCTCCTCTGGCCCTTCTTCAGGTTTTTATAACCCTGCGAGGACCGATGTACCTGCGGCGTTCGCTCCTGGTCCTTCTCGCTCCGCCGACGCTGTTAATAAATCGCACTTCTCGCATCCTGGGTGTACTTCGGAGGTTGGTTCTCTCGACGTGATGACTCCACCACAAGACTTTGCCCATCCTACTATGCCCGAGGCTCCGCAGGTCCAATTTCCCCAAGGCGCCTCGCATATGTCGAATGTCTCTTCGACTAATGGAAGCACGAGTTTGTGGAACCAGAGTGCACCTGTTGCGGCCACTTCGCTCCCCGCCAAACGGTATCCCCCACCTCCGTATCCACCTCCGTGGTACCCTGCGGGTTTTGTCAATGCACAGAGTGGATACGTTGGCCAATATGAGGGGAAACACTTCGCTCCTGGATCGATGCAGTCTGGCAATGGCTATAACGGTTATGCTCCCGCTATGGCGTCTCCACGTCTGTCACCGCTATCGTCTCGGGCTACGACCATCAAGATCAAGGTCTAGACGACCAATTTGAGTTCGAGGCGATTTGCAGCCAGGATCAGGATTGGTCGGAGACGAGATTCAACAGAAGAGGGACATAGTGAGGAGTCGGGAGTCGGTTTGCCTGTAGAGAGATCAGGCTCTCCACAAGTCAACCTTGACTTGGAAGATGATGAATTTGGGGCGCAGAATGTTGGATATGATGGGGCTGATGATGGAAACGGTGGATTTATCCAACTCTGGAGGCAAGAGATCAATCAGGAAACGTTGCAGAAAACGGCGGAAAATCTTTTTACATACCACAAGGTCTTTTTCTTCTTTGGATTTCTCTCTTTCGTTTCTACAAGTGCTACAGAAAGCGAACAGACTCAAAGCTTCGTGGTGCGGATACCCGACATTGGCGGTGTGTATGAGGAGGAGCATGGAGATATTGACACGGACGTTTGATGCGATGGACGCTTCTGTATACACATATATATCCTGAGGTGCGACAGAGGGATGGGGACGTGAGGGAGACCAAGCACCATTCGTTCGACCTCTTTACTTATACGCTTGATCCCGTCCTATACTCTGTCGATTCACCTCTTGTACTTAGTTTAGTAGGCATTGTCAGACTAATAACACCTCTACAAAATGTTGGTTCGGAACTTTACAAAGACCATTGTACTTTTTCCTTCGTTGTCATAGAAAAACTTACATCGCTGAGTGTTGCTATGTAGGCCCACAAAATACGTAGTCTACTTACAGCCTGTTCGGAAATCCTTGTCCGAATTGAAATTTGTGATGCAACGATCAAAATATAAATAATAATTCCGAAAAGGGAAGCGCCCACGGGAACAGCGCAGATTGTTATCATTGTTATCACTGTATCTCGGCGTGTTCATGGTCTTCCGCAAAATAAGCAAGGATCTCAAAGAACGAGCCCTTTGGCTCCTTGAAGCTGGATACATAGACGAAGAGGTTGCTGATCTGATTGGGGTATCTACCAAAAGCATTGGCCGATGGCAGAAGAATGTTGAAACCTTTGGATCTGTGATTCCTCCTCACAACTTCCCTCAGGGCAGACCATCAGTTGTAAGCACAGAGGTCCGAGAGGACCTCGTGTCGCTTTCTGTTGAATCTCCGGAATTACTGTTGGATGAAATCCAAGACTGGATAGCACTCACGCATGGAACTGCTATTTCACGTTTACAGTTATGCCAGATTCTCAAAGATTGTGCACTCTCATACAAGAAGCTTCGACGTGTAGCATCAGAACGAGATGAGGAGCTTGTCAGGCAGTGGTGTGCAGCTTACCAGCAAGCATACACTGCTGCACAGATTCTCTGGATTGACGAGACAAGTAAAGATGATCGTACAATATACCGACATTATGGACGTGCTGTTCTTGGTGAACGTGCCGTCATTTCAGCCAATTTTGTGCGAGGGGACCGGTATTCGCTTGTGGCAGCATTAGGAGTTGAAGGATATTCTGCTACTCAAGTGGTTCATGGCTCCCTGGATGGCGATGAGTTCTTTGATTTTGTCATTTCCGATGTGGTATGTGCTCTTGCATTCAGGCTATGTATGGACATGTACTAATACTATTTGTTTTACATTTCAGCTTCCAACAATGAATCCATTTCCGGGAGATAGAAGTGTTATCATCATGGATAATTGTCAGATTCACAAGTCCAAGGCTTTGCATGAACTTGTTGAATCTTTTGGTACTATCTATTCATGGGTAACTATCTACACAGCTGCTAATCATCCAAGTTGTAGGCTGTAAAATTGTATTCTTACCACCATACTCTCCTCATCTCAACCCCATTGAGGAAAGCTTTGGTGCAGGTAATTCTATGGTGCATGACTTGTAACAACATGTTCTGATCTGTTTTTTAGTCAAAGCATATCTTCGTAGGCATTGGAAGCGGGCACAAGAGTCTGATGACCCAGAGATCTTTCTTTTTGAAGCTGCTTCAGCAGTTACAGCTGAATCAGCTAAAGGATGGATTCAACGTGCAGGGTATATCCTTTAAAGTCTGAACATCTTGCAGAGTAATTATTGAAAAGTAAAAATATACAAAGAGATCAGAATAGTATGGGGTATAAAGTATAAACAAAGAGCGACATGAGTTGGGCTAAACAAGTGACGGGAGTTGGGCTAAATGAGCAACGGGAGTTGGCCACCTAAATAAGTATATACAGTAGAAGTATAAAAATTGATTTACAATAGGCATACTTATGTTTTGAGGCTCTGGTGGTAACACTTATTAGTTTTGACAACACGATCCCAACTGAGCTGCACAAAGCCAACCGCAAGCCAGTCCTCCTTCGGAACATGTGCAAGTTTGTCACCTGGTTCAAACTCAAGTTTCATCAACAGTTCCTTTACCGTATCATTGAACCCGGACTGTGCACAAAATTCAACAAGGGATAGAGTGTTGTTGGGAATGGGAGGCGATGAGGAGTGTACAGCAAATGCAGATTCAAGAGTTTCGCCACCAGTTACACTTGGAAGTGAGGCTGAATGCATCGGAGATTCGAAAGGAAGGCGGCCACCGGCATATGCCATGGTCATCATTAGCTGCATCTGTGTCTGGTTTGCATTGAGCCATGCAAGTTCAAGGGCCAAAGTATCACTTGGAGGAGCCGCCGACACCACCACTGCAGGAGTTGGCGTCGAAGGAACAACCATAGATGTAAGCATCGGAGCATCTGTTGATACAGTAGATGTTGTTGACGAACTTGGTGAGCCACTCAATGCATGAGATGAAGCAAACCAGCCTTGTCCAATAGGAATACGTGTGATATCCACTGACGGGATAGCCTTTTTGCGCTCATGTCGCTATAGAATTTGATGATTAGAGGAATATGGAAATAAGGGGAAAATGCCATACAATCTTTCCAGCCCACTGCCTAGCTGTTGGATGGTGACCAACATTGAAGTGCTGCTTTGTGGGAGCATGCACATGGGAAAGGGAAAAAATTAAGCTCTACCAAATTCTCTCAGTAAAGCACTTGTATTGGTAGTGATATTTGTATCCTTGAATTAATGACTGCTTTGTTGTCTTTCAATGAGTGTGAAAATGACTCCATTATTTTTTCAATCAAATTCAGATTTTGCTCGAGTGAAAGTCATATTGATTTGTTGCATATCAACTTGACAGATTTCCTACACTAAATTTCATGAATCAAGAATGAAATTGTAGTAATGGAAAGGAGATAAATCATGGTAATAAACGAGATGGTAGATTCCAAAAAAAGCTATACAGCATATTGGTATAATGATTGTGAACATATGCGAGGTAGTTTCTGAGTGACAGAATTAAACATGGAAACTTTATAAATTTGACAGTCTGATAGACTGCACCTGCATCAGTACACTAACGCAGTTGCCATGCTGCATGTGCAGTTGATAGATGAGTTAGTGCAGGATAAGAGGGCTGTCATCTCAAGCTTCTGCCTCCAAATCAGAGTTTGCTTGCTCTGCTAAAGCCCAATTCTTGAAATCAGCTAAGTGAGGGAGACACTTGTTGTTGATCTCTAGCCTCTCAACACTGGCAGGGGACAAACATGCGAGGAATCAATGATGGTAAAGAGATTGAGGAAGACCAATGATGGCCTTGGGTTGAGTCTTCCGGCCTGTTCGGTGATAGATCTGTAAAGGATGAGCAAGGTGTTTCTTCCCATGCTGCGCTGCAATCTTCAACTGGAGTTCATTGATGCTGGCATTGAGGTCTGCAAGAATGCAAGAAAGGAAGCGCCAACAACCATAGGGCTCTGTGGTGACAAGAGCACTCCCCTCAACCTCAACATCAGTGTCATCCAAAGACTGTCCGAGTTCACCCAAGTCACCCAGAACAGCTTCAACCCTCTTCCACTTCTTCTTTTCTTCAGGCTTAGAAGAATGCGTGATGAGTTTCTTGACACCATCTTCTCTCTTATTTAATTTCTGCCTGCAAGTATTAGATAGATGAAGTGTGCCAAGGGCAATACTGACTATTCACTTACAATTAGCCTTATGAACACTCTTGTACCTCTTGACCTGATCAATTTGAGCTCGTGTTGTGGCCTGTGCCGCTGTCTCGAACCTATCCCTTTCCTCCTCATGCATGCAAGGTTTCCATTGTGTCCAGGAGTCCCTAGCTTGCAAAATATGGCCCCAAATGATGGCGTGGATGGCTTCTGTGGACAAGGATCCCTCGAAATGCTGATCTGCTCTATTTGCCAATGCAAACGAGGTCATATTTCTTACAACGCCAAGATTCCATTGAGAGCCACGCCAGCCATCACCAAAATATAATTGGAATTGGTTGGCACCCTGTGGACCAGGTCCGGTCTCTGAATCATACTGTTTTGCAATCTCGGTAGTGACTGGATTGTATTTTTCAAAGTGGGAAACATAGGTTTGTCTGGTTAACTTGAGGAAGGATCAACACAGAAAACCCTATGAAGTACAGTGAGTTTGATATAGAAAGAAATGCCAATTAGATGCATGATGCACTTTTGTTGTTAACAGTGGGCCAGCTCTTATACTTGCCTTTCTTGATCTGATTCCTCAAAGAGGCTATCTTGGTTTTGCGCTCAGTCTGCAATAAGCAGTGAGTAGATACTTATACAATAGGGAGCAACACTCACAAGAGCCACTTCCTTGGCTTGCATAGCTGTAGCCACACTTCTTACCTGAAGAAGTGATTGATACAGACGCGAACCCTGATCCAAAAAATGATGGTGATCCAAAAAATTCAACTTTCAACATGCTCAAAGTAGCTTCTGGGACCCGGTTTTTTTTTTACAGGACATAGTCAACGTGTAATTTCTGAATATCTACAATACGGAATCGTTATGCTACATAAATCTACCAAAAAAAATTAAATACAGCAAAAATAGCCTAAATTTCCGAAAAAAAGAGATTCTGTATGGATTAGAGAGTCGCATAATAGATAAAGACATGCTCCCTATGCCCTAGGATGCTTTCGTGAGCACATATTGTAAGCTGGAGTCACCGAACAATGTTTTGAGCCAACTTTGTGCATCATCTCCTCCTCCTCAGATTCCATATCCTCATCATCCACAATGGAAGGAACTTCACTGTTGAATGAATCTATGAGCTCATGGGAGAGATCCCCAGCTCCATCCAGACCATCAGAATTGTCACTTGAAGATTTGTGAATGCGGGTGGAGCCCTGGCCTTGACCCACACTGCAGCCTTGCCACATTTGTCCTGAATTGTGCATTCAAATGTGTTCCCTTGCTCAATTTCCGCGTGTAGCTTCCGCTGTTGCTTTGTTCTTCAAGGGCGACCACCACGGTTAATATTGGGAGGCATAAAACGTCCAGAGTGCAAAGAGAAAGCAATAAACGTTCAAAACACGTGATTTTTTGGATCGTGGTTTTCCGGCTTATATCCAGCCATCACACAAACTTATATCTGTACCATGAAGAAATTCTTCAAAAAATCTCAAAAAATCGGAACACAATACTTCGATATTATTGATCCCCTAGCGCAAAGAAATTCAAGGAAAAAGGTTTACTACAGCCTAGAATACAGCGATTTTTCCACATTGTTTCAGATTGGGGTTCGTGTCTGTATATAAAAAAGAATTGCATACTGAGCACATACCTCCTGGCAATCATTTCAGCATGCTTGTGAGCCATGTCCCTCTCTCTCTGCACTGCCTCTAATAAGGCTTGCTGATACAAACATTAATAATAAAAAAGAAAGGAGTAATTATCAATTAACCCACCAAGTGAGATATGCTGGCAGTCAGTCTATCAACCTTGTCAGCTTGCTCCTTGTCAGCTGTGTTAACTTGCTTGGTTTCATCCATCATCTCTTGCTGGAAACATTATTCAACCAAAAATGCAGTCAAGGTGAGTCGCCAAGACCCACCATTTTGATATCCTGTTGTTTGACGGTGAGCTCAAGGTCCTCATTTACTTGTTCCTAAGTTGCATGTGTGAGTATACATACTGTTGAAGTATGAATTCCCTACCAGTTCCAGCTTCATCAGTAAAAATGGGTTAAACCTACAATAACCTAGGGAACCTAGGCTACCCTGGTCATCCTGGTCACCCTGGTCACCTTGGGTCTTCCAGGCTACCCCAGGCTACCTTAGGCTATCTCAGGCTACCTCAGGCTCCTTAGGTTAGCTCAGGTTAACTCAGGCTCACTCAAGTTGCCTCAAATTCCCAAGGTTTGTCCCTAAATCCTAGGCAACCTAGGTGACCTCAAAGAAACTGAGGCAGTCTAGGCAACCTAGGTGGCCTAGGGGACCTAGGTATCCTTAGGTTCCCTTTAGTCTCTTTAGGTCATTGTGGATCAACCCAAAGTCAGCCCTGAGCCCAGACCATTTTTCCTGATGTTCTGTTTGAGGAGAGCTGCGTACTCATTCGCGTGCAATTCAGCCAGGTGTGCCTGAGTGAAATTGAGTGAAATTATGTGACGAGACAAACAACCATACCAAGTCAGACCTCTCCTGAATAAGATCACTTTTCTCCTTCAAATATTGCTCATTTAGATGCTTGGCCTTATCAAATTCACTTTGCAGCTGTTAGTAGCAATGTTCCAGATATTTGGCATTGCCCTCAAGATCAACATTTTGCATCTGAAGCTGTAAATTCAGTAGTCAGCCAGAGATCAAACAAAAAGAGCAAAGAAACCAAACTTTATTGAACGCCTTTAGGGCAGGTCCAGCCACAGCTTGCATTTTCAGAGGAGATCCCTTATCCTCAGTCCCATTGCTTTCGAGGTGATGTTTGCCAAGGCGGAATGGGGTAGAAACGGTGATGACACTACTAGCAGGTTTGGAGGTGCTTGGGACAACAACAGTGAACTTGTGCTGGCTCCTATCCAGACTTTGGTCCATGGGCATGTCAGTCATTGTAGAGTAGAGTGGGTTGTTGAATTATTGGCTCGGGATAAGTTAGGTGGAAAGGAATGTAGTTTTGTGTGGGCGCCAGGCCGGGGTGGTACTTGAGCGTGTACTGCTAAAGAATGTCAGTCTTTATGCAAATTGTCGAACAAGATAGGATACCTGAATGACTCCAGCCAAAAACAATTGAGATAGCCACAAGACAATTAAAACAATTAGAAATCAAAAAAGGAAGGAGCAGATCTTGTAGTTTATGGTCTTTGCGGGCCCTACTTTGGTCAAGGATTTCTACAAAGAACAATTATTACAACTCCTGCAGCGGACATGCAATTTTAGAAAAGAATTGTATCAGGCAGTATGTGCATGAGAATCATAAGGATCATCTAGGTGTAAGTTCTAAAGTACAGTCATCAACATTGTACAGTATAATACTGGTATTAATATATAGTGGAGCCAACAGTAGCTTTGTACCATAATTACAGAGACAATAACAACAGCAGATAACAATAGCGACAATAACAAAAACAACAAGATACAGTATAGCAGGTTAGCTGGATACAACAAGATAATAATAATAAATAAGTTTTCGAGGACTAGATTTGGACCTTGTTCACTGCCCTTACAGTTGCTTTGTACCATTTATCCATCTCCAAATCAGGCTCATCCTTCAACACCACATTCCCATACCTCTTTGTCCATAGAAGTCCAGTTATTCTTCCACATATGGAAAGCGTCCCTCGTGCAATCAATCCTTCTATCTTCCATATCCCACTCCGCTAAACGTTTACGCATGCACTGTAGCATCAGCAGCATCCCTTATCCTCGGAAGTTACGTCTAGCCACCACTTCCCTCTCAAACTTCTTGTAGGCCAACCACTCTTCCTGCAGATACAATGAGTGAATTTTCGCTATTCGAATGAGGAATGTCTCCAACAGAAAATCCCAAAGTGCGCAGATACAGTTAGGGAGATGCATGCATGGATTACAGAGGGACCGAGAAAATACGATTCGCCGGCGCGAGTAAGAAACACTTGAGGGTCCTCAAAGTTCTCGAACCAAACAGAGGGACGTTGCTCAAAGTCCGCCATAGCAGTCAATGAGAAGTCTCTGGCTTTTCGGATATTATGTACCATCGGTGGCCACACCACCCATATCTTCTCTCCCTCTAGATGAGCCATGATTTGTTCAAGACAGAACCGTCAATATGGGGAGAGTGATGCAGCCAGGTTGAGTGAAAGTTGTCTGGCCAGTCACAGTCTTTAGGTGCATAGTATAATCCCTGAATGGCCTCCCATCTGGATCTCCAGCAGCTTCAATCCATCAGCTGAGTTATGGAACACGCTGATGAGATTGATGTGGGGATTGCTTCCTTTCAGAGGCTCTCCACCAGTTTGCCAGTTTGCTACAATATCCGCTATGTTTAAAGGAGTAAATGTATTTATGCAACATTGTGAAACTTACTATGAGTAAAAAAATTTGACATTCCTACAGCTCTATTGACTATAGCAAGGTCTTCTATTGGCATAGCAAGTATATCGGCCCACAGCAAAGTAGAGCCATACTCTATGATGTGCGATTTTGACCACTGCGGTGCGCAAGTAAGAAGGTTGAGATCGGGTAGTTTGCCAAGGTAGTGGAGAGGCAGACGAGTCAAGAATTCCAGTGCTTCCAGAGCATTGTTATGAATGTCAATGTGGCGGATGACTTGAGATTTGAAAAGATCCAACACTGCTTTCCTTCGAGGACTAAGGTTGTTGGCTGGTTAAGGTGTAAGTAAGCAGCTCCTCAGTTAAATAGTATAAAAATGTACCTTTACATGTTTCACAATTCATTGACGGCGCAAAAAAGAGGATCATCCTAACCCCTAAGTCAATTAAAGATATTGAGTAGGTAAATTGTTACTCACTGCCTGTTGCATTGTTGTTGAATCATCCTGTAGGTTGTTAGTAAAATACCACTAAGACCAAAAATGAATATCACCTGGACCCCTGATTGGACTGATTCCTCATTGTCTTCATCATCTGTAGAGTTCTTGTGATTTTGCCCCTTTCATTTAATCTTAATTGGGAAAGACAGCAGTTATGAAAACATGAAACATGTACCCAGTATATATTTACCTTGTGCCTGGATAGCCATTGTTCCTCTTTGTCTTCCTTGTCAGATCTGTTTTTGCCCTTGGCCTGTAAAGACAATGTTGGAATATCAAAGGTAAACATATTCTATTGAACTATACATGGAACGCTTTCTCGTAGTCTCCACTTGTTTGTATCACCATCCCATGCACTCCACTGTTATCGTCTCGCAGACTCCACTCAGTCTCTCGCCGTATCCACTTGCTCTCTCGTAGTACCCACTTCACCATGTGCATAGTAGCCACACGTATTCACGCAGTAGCCACTTGCCAATATATCGTTTGTACTTAGGACTGTATATAAGCCTAGGTAGCATACCCTGTAATAATACCGTTGTTCCCCATCGATCTGTGTGATCGTTACTACTAAGTCCTGTGTGGACTTACTGCTGCTACTTCCTATTTAGGAATGTAACTCTAATAGGTTATGGGCCCCGGCCTTAACCATTGATGCATCTATTTGTGGACATAACCTTTGTTGATGTCACAACCTAGGCCTACTGCACCAGCAGCTCGCAGAACAGCATCAGGACAAGCCGCCGCCGCCGCAGCATCCAATGGGTAACCAAATGCGACATGATCACAAGGAAGGATCGGCAAATTAACGCCGGAGAATAGGGGAGAGGTAGGTTTCCCGAGGTCGTGGAAATTCCTTTTAGGGGAATTCCGAGGCAGAGCAGAGGCTGCGGAGGATCAAATGAGATCGCCAAGACTCCGTTTGTTACATCAACTGCGGAA
>ML769640.1:60118-97729 GCA_009733575.1 Gymnopus androsaceus JB14
GGAGGTAAAGGTCACTTTGGAAATCAATGTCCATCGGAGAAACGCAGTCAGGCCAACGAGGCCAAGGAGACAAAGACTCCTAAAGAGAAGCGGAAGAAGAAGTCGGATGGAAACTGGAGAGATAGGCCGAAGAACAGCGAAGTGGCATCCTCATCCATGATTGAGGAAGTACCAGAGTCATCATGGGCAGCAATCGAAATTCCCGCTAAGCATGGGAATCTTGTTTTCGATTTTTCCGAAATAGCTGATAAATTCGAATTAGCTCTTTCATCGCCGAGCGATCAAAGCTGCATAATGCAAAACATCAAAGTCGACAGTCCACCACCTCTTACTCTTAACGATGAAGAGGAGGAAAAAGTACACGTCAACGTTAATCTCTTTCCTTCCTTCAAATTTGAATATGACACCGAAGAAGGAGTTGGAAAAGGTGATCACGCTTACGCTGCAGCCCACAGTTATGGAGCTATTCTTTTTGACTCCGGATGCTCTACCCACATGACGCCACTCACCAAAGAACTCAGGAATCAACGGGAGATTCCAACGCGAGTCATCCAGGCCGCTAATGCGGAAACCTTCACGGCAAACATCTCCTGGCACACTCCATTCTGGGACTTCCAACATTCGAACAAGAAATAAGAATGTTAAAGCTCCCCAACACCCTTCTATGTCCAGACACTCCCAACACACTCGTATCACTGGGAAACTCGACGATGATGGTTACGCCATCCACACCGCAAATGGTAAAATGACGATCAGAGATCGCTCAGGGAAATCTCGTGGGAGTTATCCCAAAGATTAACGGACTATACCAGATCCCATCACGGGAACATGCTTATTCGACTAAGATCGGCAGATTAGTATCTCTTTACGAGGCACACTGCATCTTAGGTCACCTCAACTATGCTTACGTGAAGCATATGTTCCGTGATAACCAGGTTCATGGAATCGGATTGGATCCAAAGCAAATGGACAAACCAGAATGCCACGCTTGTATGCTTGGGAAAGCATCCAGGTATCCTATCGCTCAGGTGCGATCATCTCCACGTGCGGAGAATTTTGGAGACGTCTTCCACATGGACGTGTGGGGACCATCACAAGTCAGGACGGTAAACCATTGCACTTACACACTGACTTTAGTTGACGAAGCAACTGATTGGTTGGAGGAACCCCAAATGAAGTTGAAGGACGAGTCATTCGCACAGTACGTGGTTCTCCAAACAGGTCTCCAAACTCAATATGGCACAACTGTTAAAGTTCTCCACTCTGATCGAGGAGGAGAATTTCTCAGTAACGAATTCACGGCATATCTGGAACGCATTGGGACACGACGACGTCTCACGGTACACGACACCCCGGAACACAATGGTATAGCGGAACGCGCACATCGAACATTGCTAATGCAGTTCGAAGTCTTTTGATCTTCATCAGGACTCCCAAAATGGCTTTGGGGATTCATGATGAAATATGCGGTATATGTTTGGAACAGGACGCCGAAGAAAGCCATTGGAATGGCCACTCCATACGAGAAACGGTTTGGTATTAAACCGGACATTACTAATCTTCGAATCTTTGGCAGTATTGTTTATGTTAAACGAGAAAAGGAACCCGGCAAATTGGAACCACAGGCTCAGGAAGGACGCTGGATAGGACTCGAACCCGAATCGAATGGTCACTACATCTACTGGCCAACACGTCACACTGTCACAACGGAGAGGAACGTAGTTTTCTCTGACAGGCAGATCCAACCCGTTGAAGGGGAGGATGGAAATTTGGGAAATTTGGAAACATCAGTCACCGAGTCGGAACAGCCTGTCATACCAGTTCCAGAAGGAAATTGCCGAACCAATTGCACCAGACGAAGTATCTGGGAAACGAGTCAGACGACCCACCAAGAAGATCAGGGACGTCATTGAAGGACTTGGAGAAGGAAGTGATGAGTTGCGACATCTTACCGCATCTCTAGGTCAGGTAACATCAGAAATCGAATCTGATCCTCTATCTGTTGCAGAAGCTATGCGATGACCTGACAGCTCCAAATGGTACGATGCCATGAAGGACGAAATCTCCAGACTCCAGGAGCGTGGAACCTATACAATCGTCACTCCACCTCCAGATGCAAACATTCTCACATCCAAATGGGTCTATCGGACCAAGAAGGATGAACGAGGTCACATTACAGGACACAGAGCTTGTCTTGTTGTACGTGGATTTAATCAGATCCCAGACGTTGATTACTTCCCAGATGAAACCTTCGCATCTGTTGCAAAACTCGCATCAGCCCGTGCTATCTTATACTCAGCATTGGGAGCTGAGAAGAGCATGATTATTCACCAAATGGACATGAAATCTGCTTACCTTTACGGGAAATTGGACAACAACGAGCGCATTTTTATGAAGGAACCTCCAGGCATTGATATAGGGGTAAAACCAGGTCAAACCTTACGGCTTAAACTCGCACTTTACGGACTTAAACAAGCCGGTCGACGATGGTACATGCGATTCAGGGAAATCATGACCCAACTGGGGTTTAAACGGTCTGATTTTGATCACGCTGTTTTCTATCGCACTAATCCCTTCACCATCATTTTCATACATGTTGACAACATGACATTGGTTACCGAAACCCTGGCCATCATGGACAAACTGAAGAAAGATATTGGGGCTATAATTGAAGTTGTTGATTCCGGAGAAATCCATTGGCTACTTGGGATCGAGATCCGAAGATCTCTCCATAATAGGACAATTCACCTATCCCAGCGGTCATACATTGATGCCATACTCTCTCGCTATGGATTCTCGGATATAAAGCCACTCTCTATTCCCTTCGATCCCCACATTCACCTCACTAAAGACCAATCACCCAAAACGGTCGAGGATATCGCTTTCATGCGCGACAAACCCTACAGAGAGGCCCTTGGCGCTCTCCAGTACTTATCCGTCGCTACGAGACCTGACATCACGTATGCAGTCTCTATCCTTGCTCGCTTTTCACAAAACCCCGGCATCACTCATTGGAATGGTGTACGCCGTGTGTACGCCTATCTCAAATACACTCGAGACTTTTGGCTCAGTAAGAGCAACCAGGAGACAGTCCAAGGCTATATGGATGCGGATGGTATGTCCCAAGAGGATCAACATGCTATTTCCGGGTACATTTTTATGTTGAATGGCGGAGCAGTATCTTGGTCGTCGAAACGACAGGATACCATTTCTTTATCCACCACGGAAGCCGAGTATATCGCTTTGACCCATGCGGCAAAGGAAGCGATCTGGCTTAGGAATCTTTTGTCGGAAATCTTTGGTCCAATTACTCATGCGATCCCTATCAAGTCAGACAATCAATCCGCCATCGCATTGGCGAAGGATGATCGTTTTCATGCTAGGACCAAACACATTGATATCCGATATCACTTCATCCGCTACGTCATCGAGGAAGGTAAAATACGTCTCACATACTGCCCTACCGAAAACATGACGGCAGACATCTTCACCAAAGCCTTACCTTCGATGAAAGCCAAACACTTCGCAGCATCCATGGGATTAGCAAAGGTTTGAAGGGGAGTGTTGGAATATCAAAGGTAAACATATTCTATCGAACTATACATGGAACACTTTCTCGTAGTCTCCACTTGTTTGTATCACCATCCCATGCACTCCACTGTTATCGTCTCGCAGACTCCACTCAGTCTCTCGCCGTATCCACTTGCTCTCTCGTAGTACCCACTTCACCATGTGCATAGTAGCCACACATATTCAAGCAGTAGCCACTTGCCCAATATATCGTTTGTACTTAGGACTGTATATAAGCCTAGGTAGCATACCCTGTAATAATACCATTGTTCCCCATCGATCTGTGTGATCGTTACTACTAAGTCCTGTGTGGACTTACTGCTGCTACTTCCTATTTAGGAACGTAACTCTAATAGACAATAGAGATGAAAATCTGAACAATGCACTCAGTACGCACTCACCTTGTGCCTGGACTGCCATTGTTCCTTGTTGTCTTCCTCTTCAGAAGGACTAATGGCTTTTCAACACCTTTTTTTGCCCTTGACCTGAAAAGACAATACATATGAAAATGCAAACAATGTATATGATTCTAGCCATATCTTGTGCCTCTGTTGCAATGAGTCTTCCTCACCCTCATTGGAATCAATACCTGTGCCTTGCATTTGTATGGTTTCTGACCAGGCCTTGAGTCAGAAAGGGGGAGCAATGAATGTGACACTGAGTGTACCTTGCACTTGGGTGCTGTTGAATTCTCTTCAGAGTTGATCCTAAAAGCTTTTTCGTTTGATGGTATTCTGACAGGCAATCTGTTGGAAAGTGAGAACGAGATAAGTAATCATGAGCTTACCTTGGGTTTGACATAAAATCTCTTCTGTAAAGGGGGCCAAAGATTATAAGTTATAATCAATATAAAACTAGGATAATCAAGATTACCTTTACACCTTTAATACTTGGAGCTACAGGGGAGGAATTGTTGTGGTGAACCTGCCACACCTGACCAGTTGTATACCAGATATAACAGGTCAAATGAATGGAATCTGGGTGCTCGAAAGCAAACTCCCCACTGTAAGACTGCCACCAACTGACACATCCTTTGGGCACAGGTCCATCAGGGGCAGGTCATTGATAAACCCACCAAGTGTTTGATAAGAGATCCTTGTGCACATTGTCAACTTTCAGGTCAGGGGGTATATTGGAGCTGACAGGGGACACATTTGATGATGAGTAGCAAGAGTAGTATTGCTTCTTGTTCATTTTAAACTCCTTGTAATCAGAGACTTCAACCGCTTAGGGGATGTTAGTACAAGCTTTGAATATATGAACAACCACGGAAATCTCACCTGCAAGCGTCGACGTAGCAGGAGGGCAGTGGAACAGCTTGATCAAGCATGAGATCATGCTCCGAATCCATTATAAACATGGATATCTTACCTGTGGCAGGTCTATGGATTGGGGGAAGGGCCTTCGGGTGCTATGAACTAAAGTTGTCAAGGATTAGTTCATTTTGCTCTGTGAGTTGCTGTTGTCTCCCCGAAGTTGCCATGTACCTGGTTGGTCATTTTTGCCATTGTCCCATCTTCTTTTGACAATCTACACAGGGTTTTTGTTAGTCTTTTGTCTTAGAACTTAAACCAATTCATTGTTTATCTCAATTTTTACTCGTAATTCTCTCAATTTTATTGTTGTATGCTATGAAAAAAATACAAAGAAAGAGATTTACTCACTGTGGAGGTCATTGAGGAAGAGTTATGCCCTGCGTGGTGGTGGTACTGAAACAAGTGAAGCAGAAGTTGCTTACATGATGCGCACATGTACTTATAGTTGCCGTTGGCCAAATTCCACAACCAAAAAGGAAGTCGGCGCTTGACAGTGCTTGTGATGCAAGTTTGCATCTACTAAAAATTTGAAAATGATTAAAAACTTGAAAACAACTGAAAACTTGAAAATGATTACAGTTAAAGACCATTATCTTATACAAGAAATCAATACATCATCAATATCAGTGCACCCACTGAGTTCAGAAAAAAAGCTTGCAGGACAACATGTTCATATTACATTAGAGAACCTACCTGAATAATCTCAGTATTTTTCGGATTTTCTTGATTCATAGATTGCAGAAAAACATTGTATAACACAGCGATCTCATTCACATCAAAATCCCACCCTTTTCGGCATCTCCGTGGCAACAAGCACACAAGGTCCCAATAACATCTATGGTGCTAAAAACATTAATTCGATGTCCTAGAATAATATTCAGTTGTCCTAAATCAACCCCACATTTTTGGTGGCTTTCTACATGTAGAAAAAGCTTGTATAAGTAGGTGATCTCGTATAATAGACCGATCTTTAACTGTAGAAACTTGAAAACAATTAAAAACTTGAAAACAACTAAAAACTTGAAAATGATTAAAAACTTGAAAACAACTAAAAATGCTCAAGTGCCAACCTCCTTTTTGGCCAACGGTAACTATAAACTTGTAATTCCAGTCAGAAACTGACAAAAAGACACAAATAATGTTTTGTGCACATAAATATGAAAGTACAAGTAAAGACCACAGTTAAAGTAGGCCAAAAAAAAGTATAATCATCCGCACAAAGTAAGTACATGCTTTATATCCTTCCCTTCAATAGTGACCTCCATGAATCACGCTTGCATGTCAACACCTCCCTTCATCTCAAAAGTGATAGAACAGTAATTGGACAGGCTGTGAGAAACACATGAGTAGAGATTATTGGGAAAAGATATGCTTACTTCGTTTTTCCCTTGGACAATTGGAAAGCTAGCAATATCACAAGATAATAGCATCTAATACTAAAATACAACAGGATAATATGAATAAAAGATGATACAATAAAAATCAAATATACTCCAGTACTAGGCTCCACTGTCTTCACAACACTTGGGCCTATTGAAGCTGAATCAACAACTTTACACATCGCCCTGGATGTTCTTGAAAACAAGATAGATAGGGAGCAAATCTACCTGACAGTGATTAGTGAAGGCCAACAAAAGGATCACCAGCTTACCATCTTGCAATCCTTTCCACCTGTCTCTTGTCTCCTGGACATGGATTCATGATGTTCTGTATGTTTTTTTACTGACTTGCATTACCACAAGATTGCCATGGACTTTGAGTACAGGATTCCACAGGAGATACTGGTGCCTCTGAAAGAGGACCTGGAATGGTCTACACCAAGCATGACATTGCAGTCTGTGCACATAAGGCTGGAGAGTAGGCCAGCCCACAAAGCTTGATTTGACAAGCGGCAGACAGGGAACATCATGATTTGTCGGTACATAAGTAGATTCTATTGCGATCTTTGGGGATGTATAAACATTGGAAGTAGAAATCCTGAATGCTTTTATTGTAAAGGTGCAGCATGTCCATTGATTGGTTAGAAATCTTATAGTAAGAATGAAAGGTTTCACATACTTTAAGTTAGGGTGCGGCAGGGTTCATGGCATTATGCATGTGATATCAAGCATAGGTGCAATGTAATGAGCATATGGGGGATTCGCAGCTGGCTGCTGGTAGGCAAGATGATTGGGTTCAATTTGGTTGTTGGGTTGTCACATTTTATCTGGAAATTTGACAATAAGCGATAGTAGCATATGCTAGTTACCTAAACCCAGTAGACATACCGCTTCCCTTTTTGTCAAGCTTCTCAATTCAAATTGTAGCATAAGATTCAAAAAATTGTCCCAATGAAATAACAATAACACCACATGAGATAAGCTCTGTACCAAGTAAGCTCATTATTGTTATTGTTACTTCCCTCCCTTCTTCCCTAGAAGACTCTCTTCTTGCTTCAAAAAATACTCCCAAGGAAATAACAATAACATCACAAGATAAGTCGAGTACCGAGTAAGCTCATTATTGTTACTTCACTCCCTTCTTCCTTCTGAAGCCCTAGAAGACTCTCCTTCTTGCTTCTCAGACCCCACTCCAGCATTTGTCTGCTTTCACTAGAGTGTCTTTCTTGTTTTTGAGTTGTTCTCGCAACAGTATATCTGCACCCCAATGGTCTTGATGATTTCTGAGAGCAGGTAAGTTCATGTTCAATCTAAAGGATATTGTCAAAGAGCACTACATGTTGGGAATTTGAAAACTTACATGTGTACGAGCTTTGTCCAGAACATCTGCATTTTGTTGTGCAAGGTTATGCTGAACATTTAGATACAAGTCAACAGCTCGCGGGCAGTTTTCTAGACAGTTTGAGCTGATAGGGAGATACGATAACAACACAGAGAGCTTACACAATAAGATGCCTTCAAAGCATCTGACCAGCCCACCGAGTTCACAGTAAGCTTACTTTTCGGTGGGGCATGTAAGGATTGTGCAAACTCCAGGTAACGAGTTGATGGAGTCATCTAGTTCACTCAACGGAGAACCTGGAGGAGTTGCCCCCTTGTATGACTTGACAGACGAGTCTTGGGGGGAAGGTGGTGCATACCAATACCGATTCCGATAGGTGGAGGTCGATCTGACTCTACGAGAATAGGGATGAAAGATGGGTTTGACGTGGAGGGTCTGGTGAATAGATAGTGAACGCTTCAAGCGTCGAGGGATAGATGTCGCGTAGACCGGAATTACTCGTGGTCGCGGTGCTACACGAGGAGAGAATGTGTCGATTATTGGAGGAGAGAATGTATCGGTTGTGAGTTGGAAGGAGGAGGCTGAAGACATTGTGAGAGTGCGCCGGCGCAAGAAGGGGGAAAGAAGAGTAGCTATTCGAGCGAATCAACTCCGGTTTTGACACTGGAATGCCTGCCGTCCATGATTAGGGCATGCGAACAAAAGTTGGAAAAAGAACAAAAGCTTTTTGTTCTTTTCGTGAGCATAAAGCCCTTCAGTCTTGCGTTATAGAGGTCCAACTAAGCACTCCTCAAGATGAAGCTAACACCAAAAAGAAACGCTGACAAGATGACAAGCGATCGCAGCAAATATGCGCTGCGTGGTGTCCTTGAAGGCCAGCTGGGACCAGTGACGTCCATCGCGGTTCATCCTTTAGGAACTTATGTCGCTTCTGGGGGTGAGTGTTTGATTCTACAAAGTCCATCGAAAATCTATCGAGTTTTACCGTCATTTCAAGGCGAAGAGGGAACCAAAATCTGGCACTTACCTAGTGCAAAACTTTTGGAAACACCCGCAGGAGCCTCAGATCGGGGCTATACCACGGCAGTTGTTTGGATCACAAAACCTGACGATGCAGAAGAAGGGATTGCGTTTGGAACCGACGACGGATACTTATGCGTCTGGCGAAGAAATGGAGTAAACGTTAGTCCTCAATGATGCTTCTGGATCAATATCGCTGACATACCGATTAGTTTACTGAGGTTTTCAGCAAACGTCTGACTGGAGGCGTAGAAGGCCAAGAGATATCATCGATGGCATATGATCCGAGCTCAGGACACCTTGGTATTGTGCACCGATCAGAAGTAGTACATCGTTTCATCATCGATGGAGCGATGTGGCCGATACTGGTGAAATCGGTGGCAATACCAAAGCACTGGCCGCAAGCAGTCGTCTTTGGACAATCTGGCGTACGCGGGCCAGAGCTTTGGACCTTTGGCAGGGAAGACGGAGTCATGTAAGTGTTTGTTAAGGCTATATTTTTACACATACTTACAGTGTACGATAGCCACATCTTGAACGATAACGGGCAGGTCCTAAAGTCCAAAGATACCGGTACTGTCATGTAAGTGGACTCGGATGATTATTGCATGAATCCGCTAATAGTAGCAGAGGCCACGCCGCTATCAACATGAAGGAGGATGCGCTCATCCTAGACGACGTATCTCAAGGCATAGCGCTCTACAAGCTTTCGGGCACGGAGAGGCTCAAGACCTTCAGCATACCTCACAGCGAGCGCAGGTCTCGAAATGTGGCCTTCCATGATGGTGCCAGTACAGTGATCTGTGGAAGCGACCATGGAAAAATTTATATTTTCGACCGTCGTACCGGAAAGATCAACGATACGATTCATGTCGGCGTTAAAGAATGGGTCCAGTCAATTGCGGTAAGCAAAGGTATCGATAGAGATGTGCAAGGTTTCTGATTCTGCAGCAGAGTATTGAGGTGGCAGGAATTCCGCAGATTCTGGTAGGACAATCTGGCGAAAACGTAGGTCGAACAGCAATTCAGGTGTGGGAGAAGGTTTTGATTTAGCTCATTAAGAAGGAAAGGAGATGGGGGATGTCCCATAATGGGCCTTGGCTGCTCCTGGTAGTCCTGTCAATGCTGTTTGTTTTCAAGAATATCTTGGTGTGTCCAATTTATTGTTTAAAATGGCACAACAACTGAAGTTGCAACAGCATGTTCCTATCATAGCTACTTGTACTCAGTATGCCAAAACCTTGAGAGAGAATGGACTTGCCTAATATGATACCCAAATAGTCTCCCAAGTCTGTACCAAGTACTACTCTTCATTGTGCACTATAATCTATTGAAAAAATGCAACAGGAGTAGTAATTGTTAGTGGGCACAAATGCAAGATTTGCATTCAACATACTCAGTAGTCCTCATTTGAGATGGTCTGCTTGCAAGTCACTGACTGCAACTGTGCACAATATTGAGATTCCGGCTTTTCTTAAGGTTCTAATTATAATGATATATATATTGATGAATAATCTAAGCAGCATTGAAGAACCGTTGGCCATTGTTACAGGCAACGTCAAGATGCTACTGCAGCACTTGCATTCATGGTGGTACAGACGCAAGTGCTGCAAAAGTTGAGTACATGATGCACGCATCTACATATAGTTGCTGTTGGCCAAATTCTACAACCAAAATCTAGCCGGGCAGCATTATATCTACAAGAATGCATCATGTAAGCAACTTCTTCTTGCTTTTTTTCATAACCACCAGCATCAATACTTTTTTTTGACATGTTCCTTGATGAAGTAAAGACTCTTTATTCCGTATGTCTTGTCATTGACAATCCTCTCACAATTTGGATACTCAGTTATTAATTTCTGAGTTTCATATAAGCAGCAGCACTGAAACCACACCGTTCTCACCTCTCTCACCTCTCTCTCACCAGAGCAGTACTCATTAAGCATATCTCTAGTATGCTGACCAATAACGCACCACAACAGCCAAGGCAGTCAGCTGTCCCTCTGTATTGTAAGGTACAGCTGCTGAAACACAATATGTAGTAATCTAATCTGACCCTCATAAATACACAGACTGTATTCACAAAACTTGCAAATTTCATTAGTTTGGGAGATTTTGGATGACCCCGAGGCCTCTGGCAAGTCTTTCCTCAATGCCTCTGGACCTGGTATCCTGCACTGCATAAGAATGCAGTTTTTGCATATTGTTCCAACAGGAATTGACTTGAAGTGTTTATCGACAGTGTGCGCACATCAAAGGATGCAAATATGCTACTTTCATTGGCTGCCAGTGATGGTCTTCATTCCTTTGAGGGACAGCCTTGTGGTTATTTTGCTCTGTTTAACAGAGTCATGTGGATGGCAAACCATTGGATTGGCAACAACAGCCAATTTCCTATTTTCACCTTCCATGGCTTAGGGGACCTCTCTGACAGCTATTACCTAGGCTGGATCAAAGACAAAGACTTGGCAAAATGCTCTCCCAAGAATCTTGAACTTAAACTGCAATTCAATCTAAGTTTCAGATTCAATTGCATCTTTTGTTCTCCACAGCTGCCATATCTCAAAATCTTTTTTACCAATTTCCTTCACTGCCAACAACTGGAGACCTCAGGAACCTTCCGAAATCCAATCTCATTTGATGAAGAGCACGTGGGGCACTTGAACAGCAATCATTGCCCTACATGTTTTAGCGTGCATTGGGAAGCATGTCCTGCCAGCACACACCAACCAGTTGCCATTGAAGGGGCAAGAAAATACTTTCAATTTTCATCTGAAGTTTTAGACCAAAGACAGCTTGCTGAAGCAGTCATTAGAGGCCTCCAGGACAACCACTTTCTTTTGGTGAGCTTTGTTAGGACTTGTAGTGATTGAGATGTACTGAAATTGAGTAGATACAGTGGCCGTCTTGCTCAGGCAAAACCACATTCCTGAGGTGTGTTGGGCTCGCTATCATTAAGAATAATCCATATTGTTCTCTCCAGTTTGCGACAGCCCACAAATCAATTACCCTCCAGACCAATATCTTCTGTGGTCTTGAAAAGCCAATAACAACTTCTGCAGACTTCCTCACTCATATATCCAGGACTGATTTTTGGAAACCTTTCTATCTGCTTATTGACCAAGCTCAAAACACATACACAGAATCCACCTGGTGGGACCAGTTATACTGCACTTCACCATATGATGATGTCTTTGTGATTGCTGCTGGCAGTTATGGCAGCCATTCCGACTCCCTGTCCCACTTGCTGCCTCTACATATCCCAGTGCATTTGCATTATTGCATATGAGTCTTTTTTGTATGAATGACAGACAATTCTTCCTAGCATTCAACATGCAGGACCTAGCTTCTTATATGTAATTGCGTTCCATACCGCCAAATTGGCAAGGCAATATCATCAAATATGCTTCACCCACAGCACTGACTGGTACAGCAATGACTGGTACAACGTTATGCATGGGTTTACATCCTGGTGTTATCAGAAGTTTGGTGGACTTTCTCCACAAGCAGGTTTGTTGTTCTGCGCAATGTTATCTCAGTCTACTGATCAGCAACAGTTGCAAAAGCAAAAAGAGGTCAAAAATCTTCTAGATGTGTTCAGCCAAAGCACTCTACATGACGCATCAAACCCATACCCCCAGGACTTAGCACAATGTATCCCTAGAAAACCTTCACATGGCTTTCCTAGCATTTGGATGCTCATGTTCTCCAGTGTCCTGCTCAATGGCTGCATAATTGTTCGGAAAATTGCCCGTGGAGTTCCAGATATTGTAGTTGTTAACCAACATGGCTCGGTGCATGGATCTGATTGTCCTTTAATCCAAACTATCACCCAACCCAATCATCTCTTGATCAGTAACAATGTCTACAACTTTGATTCTCAGTGCAATACCTTCACCTTTGCAGAACTGGACAATGTGCGCAATTATGTCAAGGAAACCCAGATTGCCACTAATCTGTGTGACCGCTTCTATGCAGTGGATGCAGGTGAAGTGATCACTGACCCAGTGCTCCTTTTCAAACCATACTCATCTTGTCAGATGATAGCATCCAATTTGCTGCTCAATTCATTTCAACAAGCTACCCATGATGCCAGGCAAATGGGTTGGCTCTTAGAGACTTCAAGGGAAGAATTCAATCTCAATAGGAATGAGATTATGCTTGTAATGCCTTTGCATTGGCATCTAGACTACTTGACATCACTCCTTGGACCAGAGCCTCCAACACCACTCATGCAGACCGCCACCCTGGATGATTTCATCCTCACAGTGCTCAGGGAGTTCAATGGCTCAGTCTTGACTGAGCCCTTGGCTGAGGGTCCTTCTATTCACAAAAGAGTCTACAAGATAGAGTTTCATTGATGTGCTGAGAAACTTGCAGGCACCCGCTTTCTGACTCCTCAGGCTTACAGGCTGCGTGGAGAAGGATATGGGGCTGGCTATGCCAATTTTCTAGTCAGCTCAAGGAGATGGTTTATAGAACTGCTTTGTGATAGCAAAAATTTGGCTGAGCATCTATCTTGGGATGGCAAGCAGGGGAAATGTACTGAACAATGGCCAAATTACAAGTTGCATTTGGTAAATTTTTGTATTCATCAGTCTGACAAGCAGGTCACTATTAATGACCATGAGTGGTTATCATCATGACTTGCTTCAATGCCTTGCTCACTCTTTTCCTAGCAAAGCACATCTACATGGGGATCAAGGTCATTGGTCTGGGTCAACTGGCACATATCTCAATGCAGGTATCCAGAGCAAGTCAACTACCAGCAGTGTTTGCCTTGACAAATACCCATTAGTCAGTTGCAGGATTGATTGTTCTTTGATATTTTTGTAGTCAAGAGTGTTGTACATAATAATTATGAGCATCGAAATCTTATTGTGGTTCAAATTATGGCTGAATCTGTTTTGTTCTGCACCACTATGCAGAACATAAGCCTCCTTAATGACCTTCACAGTGAGTAGGCCCCTCCCTCCATAGAGTGTACCTGGCAATTGCCATCAATAAAAGTGAAAAATTGCCAAGATTTGATTGAGGTCAACATTGACCAGTGCCTGCATTCTAATCTATCTAAACAAAAGACAAAAGACTAAACACTACTGACAGTCTACACAGAATATTCAAAAGATGCCAGCTTCGGGAGACAGTGGTAACCCAGAAAAACAAAAAGAACTAATTTTTGACACCTCAGTTCATCAAACTCAAAGACCCGGTAGACAGCAACCAGGAACTGAGTGACAAAGAAGATTATGGAGATTCAGGTAATTTTAGTTGCCACAGCTTGATGCAGACTTTCATGTATCATTGCTTGCAGATTTTATTGATGATACCTCTCATGGCAAAGCTGTGCATCTTGCTGCCGCTTCAAAGCTGGTGGTAGCAGTGTTCAAGATAATCGGCGTTGCCCTCAAGATCTTTGTTTTGCATCTGAAGCTGTAAATTTGGTAGTCAGCCAGAGATCAAACAAAAAGAGCAAAGAAACCGTACTTTATCAAATGCCTTTCAGGCAGGTCCAATTACAGTGTGCCATTTTGGAGGAGACTCCTGATTCTCAGTCCCATTGCGTTCAAGGTGATGTTTCATAAGGCGGAATGGAGTGGAAGCAAGGACAACACCATTAGCAGGTTTGGAGGAGCTTGGGACAGCAACATTAAACTGGTGCTGGCTCATATTCAGACCTAGGTCCTCTATGGGCACATTGCGATTGGTCATTGTAGAGTGAGTTGTTGAATTATTGGATTGAAATAAAAGATACAAAAGGAATGTGGGTTTGTGTGGGGGGAGGGGGTACTTAAGCATATAATGCTAAAGAATGTCAGTTTTTGTGCAAATTGTTGAACAATTTAGCATACCTGAATGACTCCAGCCAAAAACAATTGAGATAGCCAAAAGACAAGTAGGTCAAACTGCGATTCAGGTGTGGGAGAAGGTTTTAATTCCTCTTGTTAAAAACAATAAGAAGAGGGGTGGTGATCCTGTCAATGCTTTTTGTTCTCGAATATCTTGGTGTGTCCAATTCACTGTTCCAAGGGAGCACCAAAACTGAAGTTGCAACAGCATGTTCCTATAGCTACTTGTACTCAGTATGCCAAACCTTGAGGGAGAACAGACTTGCCTAATATGATACCCAAATAGTCTCCCAAGTCTGTACTGAGTACTACTCTTCATTGTGCACTGTAATCTATTGAAAAAATGCAACAGAAGTAGTAGTTGTTAGTGGGCACAAAAGCAAGATTGGCATTCAACGTACTTGGTAGCCCTCATTTGAGACGGTCTGCTTGCAAGTTGCTGACTGCAAATGTGCACAATATTGAGATTTTGGCTTTTCTTAAGGTTCTAATTATTCAAAAGACAACAATAAATATATATTGATGAATAATTTAAGCAGCATCAAAGAGCCATTGGCCAATGTTGTGGCCATCCAGATGCCACTGCAGCACTTGGTGGTGGTACAGATGCAAGTACTGCAAAAGTTGCTTATATGATGCATGCATCTACTTATAGTTGCTGGCAGCCAAACTCTATAACCAAAAAGGAAGTTGGTGCTTGAGTGTTTAAAGTCGTTTTCAAGTTTTTAATCATTTTCAAGTATTCAGTTGTTTTCAAGTTTTTAGTTGTTTTCAAGTTTTTAATTGTTTTCAAATTTTTAGTAGATGCAACCTTTTGCATCACAAGCGCTGTCAAGCACTGACTTCCTTTTTGGTTGTGGAATTTGGCCAATGGCAACTATAAGTACATGCGTGCATCATGTAAGCAACTTCTGCTTTGCTTGTTTCAGTACCACCACCATGTAGGGCATAACTCTTCCTCAAAGACCTCCACAGTGAGTAAATCTCTTTCTTTGTATTATTCGTAGTGTACAACAATAAATTGAGAGAATTACAAGTAAAAATTGAGATAAACAACGAATCGGTTTAAGTTCTAAGACAAAAGACTAACAAAAACCCCATGTAGATTGTCAAAAGAAGATGGGACAATGGCAAAAAAGACCAACCAGGTACATGGCAACTTCGGGGAGATGATGGCGACTCAAAGAGCAAAATGAACTAATGCCTGACAACTTAGTTCATCAACCTTGAAGCCCAGGTGGACAGTGACAAGGAGTTGAGTGATGATGAGGATCTCATTGACTCAGGTACTTGTTCTGCTTGCTCTATTGATGCAGACTGTCATGTATCATTATTTACAGATTTTATTGACAATCCTCACGGCAAAGCCAGAGATCCCTTCCTCCTGCTCCTCTGCTCCTTTCCTCCTCCTCCACCACTTCATTGACTGCTGCTCCTTCTCCCGGTCCATCATTCTTATTGCAGCTGGTGGGCCAAATCCACACAAGTACGTCGAAAAAGTTTTTTCCTGAAGCGGGTCACAACCAAGAGCCAGAAGATGGTAATGGAGTCAAGAATCCGGCATATGCAAAATCTCTTGTTTTATGCACTGAGGACTGGGGTCTATGGTGGGTAAAATGCAAGGTATTTGAAATATCTCCACAAAAAAGTAAACAGTCTCACTTTGTTTTATAGCCTTCGCAAGAATACTTCCTTATATATGAGCTGATGATGAAGCATTGAGACCTCAAGTCTGAACTGCAATCTGTGTTCCACAACCCCCACGAATATAGGCTTTCCTGTATCTCGAAGCCCAGTTCTCTAGAATAGGGCCGAGGTTGCTGAGGGAGGTTTTGAGAGCCTTTTCTGACATTAGATGTCCTCTCTGGCAATAGTTCCTGGGGCAGACCTTGGAAAGTGTCTGCACATCGGCTCCATGAATGATGATCTGACCTTTGCTCCTTGTCAATGGGTGCAGGTCAAATGGGGAATTTATAAAGGAGACATTGGTCTTATTCATGATATCTATCATGGTGCAGGTTCCTCCCGAGGAGTAAAGGTATGGGTCATCCCTCACTTGGTCTTACACAAGGATCCACCTTCTTCCTCCCTTCAAAGCATAAACATTGCAATCATCATCCTCCACTGAGCTGTTGATTGCAAATCATGCACTCAGCTCAATGGTTTGTCAGAGGACGGGAATACTAGTATTCATACAAATCTTGGTCCTTCGAATTCGGACTTCAGGTGAAGGTTTTCAATCCTTCCTCTCTCTCTCCAGGCTTGAGAGATGTCCACCACGTTTTTGCTCTTTTCATGAGGTGCAGAGGCTGGCTGGTGAACACTTTCTTTTTGAAGAAGCGACTATGCCTTTACCCTTGTGTTGGCGCTTCAAGTTGGGAGAACCCATCATCATTTATGATAAAGATGGCAATGCACGCGAAGGAATGGTATCCACGGCACCTGAAGGAAATTAATGTGAGGCATGTCTTGGGCAAGGGTCTCCAAGTTGTGCGAGTCTTGAATTTAGTGAAATCCATCATTCTGGGTGAATACATCGAAGTTCTAGCGGGGGTCCATGTTGGAAAAGTGGGATTTGTGGTCACTCAGAGTGAAGCTCATCTAGGAGTTTGTGTGGGTGCACATACAAATGGAGTGGTAAGTTCAATTCTACTCTACTGTTTCTATGTTAAGTGCTTTTACAGGATTTTCTTGTTCATGCGAATTCGGTCAAACTTTCAACACCGGAATTCACGTCCACCGTAATGCCCTGGATCAATGTCGAGGTGACATTACTTTGTCAAGCGTTCAATGGTTGGTCAGGACTCGTGAAGAATGTCAGGGTGAATACCCAAAGATCCTCCTGTCTCCTTGTCCAGCTTCCGGACGGACAGACCATCAATGTGGGCTACAATGATGTGCGGGAGCGTTGGTAAATATACGAAGCCCCGCTTTTGATCTTTGCTAACTCTGAACTCTGCTTTCAGGTCAGGAAAAATTCTAGCAAGCTACCAGCCGCTTCAACCCCACCAACAACAGTACAGTGTTGAGGCTCCCTGGAAAGACGTGCTTGTTCGCGTCATATCAGGTTATTATCTGCGATCGCCAGGGACTCATCAAGAATGTCCGACCGTGATTTCTTGGGCTCACTTCGGCTTTCATTGTATCTCATCACAAAACGTTGTTCGATTGAAATTGACTATCTAGATGTTGTTGAACTGCAGTATGTTGTACACTTTACTCAACTCATGCTAACTAACACATCATTCTCCAGGAGCAACCGGCCATTGATGGAGTATTGCCCACTTGGCAATGACCAGCTGCAGGAATTTGGTGTAAATCCCTCAATACATGCAATGCATACAGGGCCTGTGCCATGGGTTGGTCTTAAGGTCAACTTTGTGAGAGGAAGCTATAAAACCAAACATGGAGTAGTACGAGGCGTGGATCGGTATAGCTCAACTATCGGACAGCGCAAGTGGGCTCACCTTGACAGTTGAACGACTCACATTTGCCGCCCTTGGGTCCAACCGACTGGTTAAGGTAGATTACAACACATGTGAGATATCACAAGTAAGTGTATTCGACGGCCTTGGTATGCTAGCTCAAGTTTTCTTCCAGGACCAAACTCTATCTAGCTGATGTCCACGAACCCACGGCAAGACAATCTTTTTATTTGCCCAATGCCGTGGACGCCCAAAACCAGCAAACATTGTCTGCTCCTGAGGTATTATCATTACAGACTCCGATCTGCGTCCACTCCAATGCCAACCGAGTTGGAAAAATGGACAATTTTCACAGGTCCCTGGTCAGCGAGTTATGATTATTCACCTCAATCACCAATACCTTCACCTTTCCGATCGCTTTCTCCACCGCCACCGCCACCTTCATCTACTCCAGCGATGGTTATCGAGATATATTTAGAGAGGCATGGATTCTACATCCATGCCTCTTTGGTATTACAATGCAAATGGATATAAAAGGTGGATCTTTCGACACATCCAAAAAGAAAAGCGGGGTTTTCGTCAAATGTATCGAATCGGACGGGACTGTTCAGGTCGTATCCGAACGTTCTGTTCAGAACAATACAGTGCCATACCAGTCGGTCGTCTCCTTTCACAATCGCCCGAAGCCCGCTACGGAGAAAAGACTCATGGTTGTGGCTCGAAATTCGCGTCACATCGGGAAATATGTCCGTCAGATCCATCATTTCTATCAGAAAGAGCGGACTGAGGAAAACCACTTCCTGCTTGTAACGACGGTAGATCGCTGGGGGCTCACAGAAGAAATAGGTGACGAACGCTTTGAAATTCATCCCAATGACCTTGAGTTTGTGAAAGAGACATCGGAGGAGCGGAAATTCGCCAAATTGCTTCTGAAGGATCTTAGGGCGGAATTTTCGCGTAATCCTGTAGAAACACGACCTGGTATGACTGACCCATATGGTTTACTTACATAGAGGATTAGTCTGTACAAATATAATAAAGACTTTGTAAATATTACACCACTTTTAATCCTCTTCATCACTAAAAGTAAGTCCAAGGGTCCGCAATGACCTTAAACTACGAGTCCATTCGTTATGGTTTGGCCTTGTATTTTGAAAGTACAAGAGTTCATTCATCACGGCTTATCTTTTGTATTCTGAGAATAGAAAAGTACAATTGTTGTTGTTTTAAATGCCCTTGTTGTCATTCTGGTAAGTGCTTTCTACTTCGTTCTTATATAAGTTCAATCTGAATCGAGCATTCCAGTTCAGTTGCAATGTTAAGCTCCCTACTCAATGCATTACAAGCTTTCGATCGCCAAAAGGTAGAGGTAAGGTCATTGGTATCTAACGTTAAGTTCTATCTTGCTAATTTCTATCATATAATAGGACAACTCTGACTCCTCAACGGCTACGCGAGTGAATGCAGACGATCCAATTGTTCCCGGCTCATTTTCCTCTTCAAAACCGTGGCCCTGAATCTTCCAGCACAGCAAGTACTTTGCAATCCAGGCTGCCTTGAAAACTAACGCATCTGTAGGACACCATATCTGAGCTTGATGGCAGGATGAACTCGCTGCATCTGGATGCGCCTTCGCCTCCTCGTGCTCAGATTACCGCAACCGCACCTAACGTATGTGTTAAAGCATCAGTTGAACTTGAAATGCTAACTTTGTATGTATACCAGGCTTTTTCTGTATCTGGAGTTACAGCTCAGCTGGCGTCGTTGCATCTAGAGGAGCTTTCCGCACCTTCTCATGCTCAGGGCGTCACACCTGCACCAGAAAACCAGGTAAGTATGATGATAGCCTTCTACAGCCATCTGCTCATTTCGCCATACAGGCTTCCATTCCATCCTTTTTCATCCACGGACTCCGACGCGTTGGAGGCTCTAGTCACTGCGATCGGCGCTGTCGGCGACCCCTATCGATACCTTGCATCACAATAAACTATTCTCATCTTCTACCAATTCTACGAGGACCACAGCGCGGCAATCCCTTCTATTAAATCTTTGGACCCTTCTGCAGCTCTAGATGGGTTGCATGCTCTTACAAACCGGGTTTTACCAGCTTTCCGGCCAGGTCGCACTTTCGGTCGTAGGACAACTCCTAACTCAGCACGTCAAACACGCTCACCTTCCCCTTCTCTTCTACCAACGAAAATCCAGGAAAGAGAGGCTCGCACGTTACAACAGCTCGAACAACAATTCGAACTCATTATCATCGTCAAATATTTGACGAGATTTGGCAGCTCAGACTGAAGCAGTCCAGCAAACATTGTTGGATGAAGTGAATAGATGGTTAGAGAAGGGATAGTCACTCTCAAAACTCTTGAAGAGAGGGAACAAGAAGCGGAGAAAGAAGCGAGCATCGGGGGCTTCTCCATCTGAACCAGGGACGCAACCGTCGAAACCAGCTGCAAGAGCGCATGCGGAATCTCTTCGCAAAGATATGTGCGTTGTACGCACCTCTCATTCCCACCAAAGCCGAATTGAGGTTGATGCTGGTGAGTGACACTTGCGATTCCTTTAAAGCAGATTTCTCAACAAATCACAGACTTTCAGGATGAAATCCGTACTTCCTCAAATGAACCAATAAATCAGGTTCTCATACTCCTTGTCGGTGATCTGCAGTCTGGTCATTGGTCTGTCCTCTGATCAATGTAGCCTTCCTCATTGGCATTGCGGTCATGCTCGTCAAACTTGGAATGTCCACCACTCGAGAGCGATCACCCTCATAGAATTCTCAACTTTGACAGAACGACATCATTCCAAGGCATGCCGACATCTCTCTCTGATGCCCTCAAGAAATTTGGGGTAGATGGTCGCTTCGATCTCTACGCTGCATGTCCAACGTGTCATTTCACGTATAAGGGTCACGCCTTGACCAGGCAAACCGAGAATTCTATCATTTCCCCGAGATCTGCGTGAACGAAGTGTTAGCAAAGGAAGGCTACCTACAAATGTGGTGCCAGTCTTTTAACGAAGCGGCGCGACGATACTCTACAGCCGATTAAACCATTCCTCCATCCCTTCCTTCACTGACTACATCGCCGATGTCTTCAGGACCCCACCTATCTCAATCAATGCACGGAAGCCACCGACATCAGCTCTCGAATCAATTAGGACAGGAAAGGCACCATAATAATGTGCAGGATGCGTTTGAAGCTACTTCGTCCGAGATCATAAAGGGCCAGATGGGAAACTCTTTGTCGATCGTGGCAACAAAATCCGACTAGCCTTTTCAATACACACAGACTTTTTCAATCCCAAGCGTATCACACATCGAGGCCTCCATGCGTCTGTTGGAGTTGTCTCCTGTGCCAATCTGGCTCTAGATTCATCAATCCGATACCTCCCAGAGTATCTTTACACCTACCTCATTCCTGGTCCTCATGAACCTGACTACGACCAACTGGACCATTATCTTCGACCTACCTTGGAGAAATTCGTTGAAGCATGGCGACCTGGCATGAGGGTATCCCGCACTGCCAATTCGGAGTTAGGGGTGGTAGTCGAAGCGGGGATCTTTCTCTCTGTGAATGATCTACCCGCTGCTCGAAAGGCTGCTGGTTTCATGGGAACAATGTCAAACTTCATCTGCACAGTATGCAACTTGCATGGCACACATCATATCTTTAGCTGTGATCACAAAAACTGGCCTCGTCGAGATATTTACAGAACTCCGCCGCTGGTCGGAGGCCTATAGAGATGCTCGGACACACTCCGAGCGCACCGCCATCGTCAAGAACCACGGTGTCCGATGGTCATCCTTCTGGCTATTGGAGTATTGGGATCCTACCCGGATGCTCGTGATTGACGCTATGCACTGTATCCTGGAGGGTGTTGTACATTATCACTGCCGCCATGTTCTCCGTCTCGATGCATCAGCTACCCAAATCAGTGCCGATGGTTTCAAATATGCATTCGACTGGCCATGGACTCTGTACGACAACGAGACAGTCCCTGAAGGTTTGAAGATACCGGAGAAACAGGTGCTCTCAGTGATCAAAGTTCAGAAGGCCTTATCTCTAGCTATCTCAGGAGATAAGGCATTGACACTTGAACAGTTATGGTCTCGATTGGAGAACCAGGGAACCCTTGCCTCGCTCAAGTTTGTTGCTCACACACTCGAACTTCCTACAACCCTCCACAATCTAAGTGCTAAAGTCTCTATGATGCATGTACACCGTGCTTGTCGTACCTCAAAGAAGCCAGAGTCCATCCGTGCGCCTACGGGTGTTGCGCTGACAAAATCTCACTTCATAGCTTTGCTCCTTGACTGGGTGAGTAAAATTTCTTCATTCAAAGAACCATTTTGCTAAAGTATTCTAATAGAGATTGAACCAACCACACAACTCCACTGCCTTCATCATCCCTACAGGGACACCAGAGACCCTCTCATTCATCCAACACGTCATTCGGTATTGCACCACTGCGTCTTGGTTGAACTCTGTACCAAAAAACTATGGGGAGTCCAATGCGGGAACAATCAAGGCAGATGAATGGCGCACGTTGAGCACAGTGTATCTCCCTATAGCGCTCATCATCCTCTGGGGTGATGATGATGGTTGCGCTCCTCCTTCCGACTCTTTCTTGCTCAAGGCCATAGACCACACAATGGCGCTTTTCCAGGCCACCATTATTGCCTGCAGATACACTGTGACCTCTGCTCGCGCTGAAGCCTACCAGAAATACTACAATCAGTGGGTTGGCAACTTACACACACTGTTTCCGCACACCCGCGAAGGTACCGCCCGGCCAAACATCCACGCCGGTCAGCACATCTACGACTTTCTTCTACTATTTGGCCCCGTCATCTCATGGTGGTGCTTCCCATTTGAACGCCTCATTGGAGCCCTCCAAAAAATCAATACAAATGACTTTGTCGGCGGTAAGTTTCCAATGAAATCGTCATTCATAAAGATTTAACGCCGCATTTAGGTCCCATGGAACTCACCATTGTCAAAACACTCGTCCGAACTGCGAATCTACGCCGCTGGTTGCACCGTCCGGACTGCCCTGAGGCTGTTCGACAGCTCAAAGTGCTCTTCGACAAATGCTTCGTACCAGTCAATGCTCCTCACAACACCGGGGCATTCACCGAAAGAAAAGGCGCATTCCGTGCTTATGCTAAGCACAATGGTGTCAATTTTTCTCCGCATACAACGCACAAGGGGAATGCCAATATAATCTACAGACCGATGTCTAGTGGGACCCCGCTGGCTGGTCAAATCCAGCGGATCGAGAACGTCGGCAATACCGTTCGTCTCCATGTTCGGCAACACTTGCCCCTCTCCACCTCCTTATACGATCCTTTCCTTCGCTATCCACATCTTCATGCCAAAACTTATTCCTCTGACCTCAGCCATACAGAGGATATCATTGATCTTGATGATATCGTTGCACACGCTGCTCGTTACGACTACTCCCATGGGAGATCGGTAATGCTGAATTTGTCGAGGCAGTAATTGAATACATATCATGCGTCTGTGTCTTCAGCGTCACGCTTCTGCGTCTTGACCTTGACGCAGTGACGACTAACCACTTTCCTTGATTTATAACCTTTGAGTTGCCTTACCATGCGCGCTGATTTTTGCAAACAATTATCTCATATCGAGTTCACATTCTGTAGCTCAGATTTCTTATCATTCAGACGTATAGATTAGTAATCATAATTTATATCTTGCGTGGACATAATACTTATTCATGAAATTTTATAAATCTTGTTAGCTTTCGCATCCTCATATATGAGCACAATCTGGAGTAGATTCTGTTCACTCAAGTTTTTGTTTGATTTTGAAAGTTTCTGTCTGCCAATCGGGACTTTGCAAACATCAGCAATCAGTATGAAATTCATAAATAATATCATTTGCCAGGAACTGTCTACTTTTGTATGCAAATTTGGTAGAGATTAAATTTTTCCCTTTCCCGTGTGATGGATGAAGCAGCATATCTCAGCATGCTTTGGATCTTTGCAGACTGTACCTGGTGCATACTTGTCGGAAATCTCATGAATAAGATCTTCAATATCATCATTGAGCTTGGCCTACGCAAGAACGGTTGCATGAATACAAGTGTATGAATCAAACATCATGATACATACTTTCTTGGCCATTGGTTGGTCTACATTCATCACTATCAACTGGATCCTTGTCAAGGAATAATGGAGATAGCTGCAATGCAGAGGCAGGTTCCGGAACTGACAGATTAGTACTATGAGACTCCCAGGGCTAGAAAAACCATGTTAGATCAATATGAAAAGAAAAATGTGGAAAAATACCAAAAGCTCCTCCTCTTGTTGCTGAATCTGGTGCGGAGGCTGCATTTCCAAGTATATCAGCTTTTCCTGGTTGGATTTCTGGCTCTTGATTCATGTTACAGCACAAGTGAAGTTGGATTCAGTTTGTAGAGGGAGTGTGATATCCTGCTTGCTGAAATACCATTGAAAAGTTTCAACATGCAATTGACAGACATCTTGCAACTTCAGGATTTTGGTGTGAACATATTCAAGGAAAATGTTCCAAGTAGCATCCAGTGGAACGTCTACTAGCCCATATGTCTTTGGATCCACCTTTACACCTTCCCTGACTTTCCTGCCCTTTGTCTGCTTATCCTTCTGCAAGACAAGTAGAACAACCAAAAACCTCCCAATCTCCTCTGGCTCAGGTGTTGTAAGTGGGGATGCAGCTATGGGCTTTGGCTTCAGTTCTTTGGCTTTTTTTGGCCGTCCCCATTTCTTTGGAGCACTGGGTGTCTGAGTAGCAGCTGGAGTGGGAGAGGAAGAGGGCAAAGAGGGTGAAGGCTGGAATTGTATGAACTGTACATCATTTGGTACTTGATTATCACAAAGCTGTTGTGTGTCTATACAAAACAAATGAATAACCTGTTGAATTCAAGCTCTAAAACTCACATTCCAATACTCCTGCCACTGTGTCCATAGTTGAATGAATGATCAGGCCATCTGGCATCAGGTTCAGGCCAATCAGTGGTGAGCCAAGCAGCGCAAGCAAGTTCCATAAGTCCATTATAAGGTCTATTAGAGGGAGGCCTGTCCTCAGAGTAATGATATTCTGCCATAATAAGTGAAAAAAGGTGAAGAAGACAAGTGCATGTGCCCGGCGCACGGGATTTCTACTTTCGGAATTATTTTATTTATTTTGATTATTGCATCACAAATTTCAATTCGGACAAAGATTTCCGAAACTGCTGTGGTATGTTAGCCGAGAATACAATGAACTCCCATGTTCTGCAACCAATTTGACTTTATTCTGCATCAGGCCGGTTCAATGTCCTTGGTTGTCTTGAAGAAAAGCAGGGGTTAAAGGGTAAGCTATTAATCTGGATAGACTCGGGCAAGACTCAAGAGTGCTGCAGTCATCTTGACATGCCTTGATACATTGAAGGGCCACGTGCGGAGACTCTATGTGTTAGGGACGTGTACATTGGCCTGATGCACTCCAACTCATACTCATAGAGCTGGTATGATTTATTACAAATGGCAGAACCTCCAGTTACAATTATACAAGATGAGTTGATGTCGCCGCCAAATTCATGCCTTAACGACCACCATCATCAACCAGCATTCTGCGCTCTTGCATAATAACCTCTTTGCCTGTCGAAATTATCCAATACATTTTTGGCTTTCTTGCAAACAATTGCAGATGCCTTGCAGACTTGGCTTTGGTTTTGACCTTGTTTATGCAGAGTAGACGGGCTCTACTTTCAATCTATCAGCATAACTCCAGAGAACATCAAAAATCTGGTTTTTTTATTGAGGAGCACACATCAGACAATTTCAATGAACACCAGAAAAGTCTGGATGGAAGGGCATTGCAACAAACAATTTTCCAGAGAACTCCTTAGGCCGCTTCGGTCAATTGGAAACATTTCAGTCTCATTGTCATTATCCACTTTTGACATCAATTCTTTCCCTCCGGAATCATACCAGGAAGATTTCCTCATGTAGAATCTCTGGTACTGCATGGCATGATATTTTTATCCGTATCACAGGTAATAAGCACATTGGGGTCTACGAACTGCCTCATTGTCCGGTATCTCTTGGAATGATCCTCGCAACGATACACCAGATATCATGTTCCCTGTGCCATTCCTTCAAGCCTCCACAAACTCACTCTGAACCTGGACTATACCAAGGGAGACATCATGAGATCCTTTAATCAAGGAACTCAGCCTTGGTATGGTGTCTTTCAAGTTCTTGAACACAGAAGCTATCGGGGAATACCTTGGTCGATTGGGCCCCAGTTTAACCGTGCTATCACTGGGATGTGATTTTATATCTATAGGTAAAGTGAATTCACTTTACTTAGCTTCCGAACTCACACACAGCCAGTAGAAGACTTTCACTCTGATTGCAATCTGAGTCTGAACACAGGCTTGGAATCTATACATTTTGGACACCTTATTCTTTACAGCAAATATCAATGAACCAGTCCCTGGCAATGGATCCTGAAGACCATTTCCACTCTGCATTCAAACACCCTTACACTCCATTTACCTTCCCCAGGAGAGTCCGGTATCTTGCTTTCAAGAATTCACTTGGTCAGAGATGGATCGGTTTTTTGCTAATGACTTAACAATGCTTCCTCATTTTCAACATTTTCAACTTCATATCCATTTCGATTACTCTTCACCCAATATTTTGGACCTGGCTAAGGACATTATGGACTATATAATTGTGAATCATTCTCTATGCCACCAAAATGGTCTTGTTAAGGTTCAGTTTGTTGTGTAATAAATGTAAATTACCAGATAATTTCTACCTATTGTACACATATTGTATATTTTTTTTCACTGAATTATCCACCCCTGAAGTTTTGGGGCGGTTGCCAGCAGGCTGTTGTTGCAAACCATCCTCTACTCATTCTCTGCATGCAACTCCCAGCTTCTCACTATCCTGGCCGATAAATACATAGGCTTAATGCTGGCCATTTCTTCTTCAGTTGCGATAGGGTTGTCATTGATTATCACGAAAAAGGCAAAGTAAGTACACTCTTCTAGTCGAAACTTTTTTTTCTTTTATTGACGAATTTTTGTCCATGTTCAGAGTCTAAATATCTGAATGCTGCTGCCAGCAGCCGCACGTCTGCTTTTGACAACCAAGTGTATCTGATATGGGTCAGTCTTCTCTGAGTGGCATTGTTTCAAGTGGCTAGGAATTTCTACGCGTATGCCGTATGTGGCTTCATCTCGAAGTCTTGTCTCGATTCTTAACAATCTCTAGAAACACTGGGCAAAAGTGAATCCAAATTAATTCCATTGTAACCCTAATCTTGCCCATAGTTGCCAACTTTACCGCCTATACTTTTTCTCCTCCCATACTGGTCGCAACGCTGGGCGCTCTCAGTGTGCTCGTCGGGTGAGCCGTCTTTTAATCTTGGCCTACTACCCAGCTCACTTAATTATATCGCTACTGAGCGGTAACCGCGTCGTTCATACTTGGAGAGGTTCTCGGATATTTAGGACGAGTCGATTGCAACCTATCGTTGATAGGCTCGCTGATGATTTCTCAATGTACTGTCGATAAAATTCTGGCATTTTCAGAAGCTCCAGGTGCGTTGGTACATCGTCTGACTTCCCGCCGATGTTAAGAATGCATTAAACAGAGAACTGTCTTCTGTCTTCTATGTTGTCTATAATGGGTTAAATTAAGGGACATGTCGTGTAATACATTTCTCTTCCTAATCAACTGTTTCGAGTTAGACTATGCTTAACACCATAAACATTGACTATGGTGCCGGGATCGCAAGTGCTTTCAAATCTGTGCATGAAACTCGCTTGAAAACTCAACTAGACAGATTCTGTTTGTGATCTTTGTTGCACTACAGGGGCCCTCCACGTTAAAGCTCCTTTCTCAAACTCAGATCCATTTGAATCATGTAATCATAAAGGGCTCGATAGGGTGTTTCAGGTGGCCCAGTGTACTTAACCTCCTAGGGAAATGAATTCATAGTATTATTGCTTTAGATCTCTAATCAATCATTACAATGACAATGACAATGTTGATAACGCCATGCCTGCCTCACACCGAGCCTTGAGTTTTGACTGCTATCACATTCTCAACCATGGCACTGGAAAAATTATCATTGCTCTTTGCACTTTCCGTCCTCCTCTATATTTCCGCCACTCCACCTAATTCTGCTCCATCTCATAAAGAAATCTCCAAATATCCGCGTGGTGACCATTTGTCTGGGCGTACTGCGGCAGTATCAAAGGTCCGCTTACTGCTCACCCGCTTCACTGTCATCACACTCAAATAAAAGCATCATAGACCCTCACACTGTCATTTATTTTCTGTGAGATACTCGTAATCATATCCACTCACTACCCCACCAATGTGTTCGCTGAGATGACCATGGCTACTCTCATGCGGACCTCCAGCCATGAATTCCATCTCCCCGCTACCACCCCCATCTTCGTTGTTGGCTTCTTTCTCACTCTATGTGGAGCCTATGTGCGCTGGTCCTCATACCGCGCTCTTGGCCTTCTCTTCACCTTCGAGCTTTCTATCCGTGATCAACATAAGCTCATCACCACAGGTCCCTATTCCATTGTCCGTCACCCGAGCTATACAGGTGCTGTCTCTACCTGCACCGGTATACTCCTCTGTGTATTCGGCCCAGGATCATGGATCTTTGAGTGCGGTTGGTTGGATCTGTTATCTATTAAAATATTAGTTGTGCTTGTTACTGCTGCCCATACAACCATGGTTTTCCTTTTACTCAGTCGAATGGGCCCTGAGGATAAGATGATGCGGAAGGAGTTTGGACTGCAGTGGGATGAATGGGCGAAGAATGTATCGTATAAGCTTGTGCCAGGTATTTTCTGATCCATTTGTCTCCGATGACTCAAACATTCCACCTAATAACCGCCGAATGTAAGTAGTATCGTGTATTTACTACCACGTAGTATGTATAGTAGTGTTGCCCTGTGTTTCTTTCTTAAATTTCTATCTCTTTTTTTAATGGTCTCCTCTAAGCGTCTCGTCATACAATGGATGTGGCGTCATCTGTATTCGAGTCTGCCTATGTTTTTGATTTATTTTACAGCATAAAATAATTATGTACTCGCCTTTACTGTATATACGCAATTCTATGGCATTTGGGACAGTTCTAACTTTATTTAATTTTTTTGTCCTGCTCAGCGCTCTACATACATAGTATCGTTGTATCGTTTGAGTCTGGATTCTCGAGACTAGCTCAGCGCTAAAGCCCCGTCGTGGAAATATAAGAATATATATAGGCGCCAACTCTGGCGCAATGAAGCCGTTGAAAAAGTCACAAGAGCCAAAAGGTGCCAAACGCAAACACCGATTAGTTTCACAAAGATACAAAGACAAGGCGAACGTCCAAAAGTGAATTAACGGACTCAGACTGGAGTAATTTCTAATAAACCATTTGCTTTCAGATGATGCTACACTAATAAACAAAGATCAATTACTACGGCCTACAATCGTGTTACACTCCAAAACAACCAAAAAAAGCTCTCAAGTCCATGTATCTCCAAATCGTTAGCATCCATTGGTTTCAGTTCGCATTCCACTTTTACAGTTCCTTCTTTGAATATCTTCCCATCGCGAGTCCACATCTCCGACCAGCTCGCTGGGGAATGCCAGAACATATCGTTATCATGAGCACCATCACTGGTTCCATTGGCATTACGATACCGAGCCCACTTTGAGTCTGCGCCAGAGCCTTTTGTCGGTGAACCGGCATGGTGGCCGAAAATAACCGACCCGGGAGTAGGGGAGAGTAGTGCGGCGAGTCTGCAGGCGAGTTCTTCTTGCATCTCCTCATCAAACAGGTGAAAGAGTTTAGATGCGTGAATCGCTGATATGCGACCTTTCAGAGGTGTCAAGGTTGATAAACCGAGCAGTGACTTTGGTTCGTCTGACCGCGATATGTCATACGTAGGTGCGTCTGACCCCAATGTGATAAAATTATCATCAAACACATCCCCTGCTAAGAATTTAGCGGGAAATGAAGTAGGTGTTGAGCGAAATAGGTCATGGCCAAAGTCCCATAAATCTGACGGTTTCGTTGAACCATAAACTCAAAAGGAAAGACATGAAGATATGTTTCAAACGCACCGCTTCGAAGATCAGACGAAATGACATTCTCCAGAGGGAATCCATCAGCTATAAGTTTGCGTACATCTGTCCCAACTTCAATGCCAGCGAAGTTCATGTACGTCAGCCAAGTAAATTGATTTGAAATAATATCAAAGATCCTCAATCGAGTCGACGCCGGGCCTGGACGAGTCCATCATGACGACTCACTCGAACTCGATTGAGATGTAGACTTGTATAAGCAACTCACAGCAACATCCAATATCTAGAAAGATAGGACCATTACGCTCTTTGCCCAGCTTGAGAACGCGGTTGTATGCGGGCAGACTGGCCATGGTTAATCTACAAATAAACAACCTTGAAGTCAGCCTCAGACTGATAAGTAAAAAAATTTGCATGGTAGCAAGACTCGGACTTGGTGAAGTCAAAGACTCGTATGCAGGGATATTGATACAACTGTTGGTAGATCAGTAAGAAGAATAATATTGGAGTACGAAGAAACTTATTTCACTCACTTCGTATGCTCTGCTCTGAATGCGCATGATATGATCCTTCAGCTCTTCATCGTCTTTGATCCCGGTCTGTGATTTGAAGAAATTCAAAGACTCCAAGTTGGAATCTGTTGAGTTGAGATTGTAGCCTAGAGGATCTTGCTTAGAAGTCGCTACTGATTCACTGTAGGTCATTGTGAAGTTTGAATATGGTGAAGACGATTGACCTGGTGAAGCTGAATCTTGTGAGAAACTGGGAGTCTGAGTTTAGTGACAGCTCGGTTACTTATACTGATACTTATACCGAACTAGCTGAGTGAGAAAAGAAACTGAATTTTGACAATGACAGGTGGCTCGAACGATTCCTCGGAATGATGATTCAGGATTCAGAATCAGAAAATGTCTGCCGGCTTCTACTGCTTTCGAATAAGTCATATAATAATTATAGAACAGGCAGGACTCACCCGTGCGGCGTGCTATGCATGACTTCACACATCATACATCTACATATAAGAAATTCTTTGAAGAAACAGCAACACCTTGCGCCGGGTTAACTCGAGTCTTGAACCAATCGCTTATATTCGAACCGTATGGGTGTTTAGCGTGACCATAATGCCGTCCGACTATTGGGAAATGAGAGAAGTACTATGAAACGAGGCCGAGAAATAACCGAACCTCAGGCTGAAGTGCTAAACGACCAAGAGAGATGGATTCGGAAGATGTTGTGGTTTTAGGGATTTTGTAGAAGAAATCGATTTTCCTCCTATCTTTGAGCGCTACCGTGACGCCATATTGACCTCTGATGCAATTGAGATTTAGGTCTGTTGGAAGGATGTAAAGACGTGGTAAAGTCAAAATCGACGATATCTCGGAAGTAAGCTACTTGCGGGATGCTAGCCATCGCTGATTTGCCAGAAAAGCCCAAGTTTACACCCGGAGCACTTGCAAAGTCCTCAGTATTCTGATTTGCACAGGTCCGAGTCCCGGATACGTATTGAAGTGGAAGATGCGCGAGAGAAGCACGATTGATGGATTGATGAGGACTGATCGTTGATGATTTGATTCGACGCAAGGTTTTTCCGGTTTTTCTGCGTCCCCTCTTTCTTTCATGCTTTCTCGCACCTCAAAAGCCACTGTGATTTGCGCCTTGCGATGACATGATCCACATTTGACGACAAAGAAAAGAGCGATTGATACATTGCACGTCCGAATTAATTCCGACCCGTATTACCAGCGAATTGGTTGAAATTTGGGTTCTACAGGAGACGGAACGAAGAGGAAGAAAAAATGTAGGAAATCCTTATTACTTAGTAGAGAAGGCAAAGGAATCGCCATTGTTTGGAACGAGAATACGAGGTACGTTTCGACTCAGAATTGTGATTAATCGGCCTCGAGCTCACAGTAACGCTGCAGTCATACGCGAACCCACGCAAAACTCATGTCAAAAACTCCTGCTCATCCAGCAGCGATAACGATTCTTAACGATTTGCATCACATTGTTCCAGTAATACGCTACGACGAACTCAGAAATCTCTACCAGTGTCCTCCAGGCTTTCTCCATCCTACCCGTCCGTCTGCCGTCCGTCTCAGTCCATCATTCTTCCTCGTCCTCCGCGCCTGCATAATTGACGAATTAGAGCTTATAGGGGTGAAATATGTTGATTTTGAGATACTGACAACAGGAGGACCATACACCACGCCAGGAGCTGCATACGGTGAGTCCCTCACTTTGAGCGTGAGCGGAAGAAATTTCTTCTGACACGTTCCTCCTCCTCTCCTTGCCTCCTTCCTCGCCCCCTGCTCCCAACTGGAATAACGGACTTGTACCGCTAGCTCCCTACATCGGTTACACTCGAATGAACTCCACTCGCCAGACGCCATTCTGTTACTTGTATTAGAGTTGTATCAACAATTCAAAGTTACATATTCGCATACGGTGTTCTCAGAGGTTCGCTACAGTTTACTCTACACACACGAAGCGATACCTTTTGCAATGCGTCGACCGCAGTCTCTGAGAAACTACTTTCTCAGTGTGCCTAGGAAGGACCATACTGTACAATGTACATATTTCGGAGAACCTTTACTCCTGAAGGTTAGCGATATCGCCCGTTCCTAACGAGGGCTCTTGCCGACAGTCTTTAGCAATCCGCGAAGCTATCCATTCTGTGCTTATCGGGTACAAAAATGCCACTTGTTCGGAGATGCAACGCAAGCAAGTTTTTTTTTACAGTTTACCTGCGTCCTATGGATTCCAATAATCCTCTCTTTCTTTCTTTAGTTCTCTCACCTCCTTAAAATCCAAGAGCTGTGATTTGCGGCTTGCGAGGCAGGATCCGAATTTAACAAAAAAGAAAGAATCGGGACACGTTACTCGCGAATCGTAATGCCAGAGAACGAGTTGGATTTGGATTCCTGTGACGAGAGGAGAGAGTGAAGGACTCCATTTGATTAGCATCGGATTTCTAACCAAATCTTTCACTTCAGAGGCTGGATTTTTTGGGTCGATACCGCTCATGCCACTATCTATGCCAAATCTCTGATTCGGACCGAGCAGCAGCTTTCTCCTTTTAGCCGCCAAGATACAGTGTTCGTTCAAGCTTTCCCCATAAAAACCCACTCGCCGCACTATAACCTCCCTTCACCCGAACCTTGCCTGTCGCGTTGGATATTCTCCGAAACCATGGCTTTGGACAAGCTACCATTGCTCCTTGCACTTTCCGCCTTCTACTATGTCGCCTTGACTCCACCTAATCCTCCTGCTTCTCGCAAAGAAATCTCCAAATACCCGGCTGGTGACCATATGTCTGGGCGTGCTGTTTCACTGGCGGCAGCGCTAAAGGTCAGCCCATCACTAATGATAACCTCCTCAAACGTAGTCAACTAAAGGCACTACAGACTCTCCTACTGACATTTATTTTCTGCGAAATGATGGTCATCATATCCACTCACTACACCACCGCTGTGTTTGCCGAAATGATCATAGCTACTCTCGTGCGGACCTCCAGTCACAAATTTCATGCTCCTGCTACCACCCCCATCTTCCTTGTTGGCTTCTTTCTCACTCTGTGTGGAGCCTGTGTACGCTGGCTTTCATACCGCGCTCTTGGCCCTCTCTTCACCTTTGAGGTGTCCATCCGTGATCAACACAAGCTCATCACCACAGGTCCATATTCAATTGTCCGTCACCCGAGTTACATAGGCTCCGTCTGTGTCTACACTGGTATACTCCTCTGCGTATTTGGCTCAGGCTCGTGGATCTACGAGTGCGGCTGGTGGAATCTGGTATCTGTCAAAATATTTGCCATGTTTGTTACTGCTATCAGTGCCAGCTTTGTTTCTCTTTTACTCAGTCGAATGGGTGCTGAGGATAAGATGATGCAGAAGGAGTTCGGACCGCAGTGGGATGCATGGGCAAAGAATGTACCGTATAAGCTTGTACCGGGTATTTTCTGATCCATTTGTCTCCGAAGACATCGCATCTAGTAATGGATGTCGGTGCCTGCGTTTCTTCCTACTTTCTCATCTCGTCGCAGAATGAGTTATACTCAGACTAGACTTGAATCGTTTATGATATGTGTACACAATAGAGATTCCATGCTTGAAGCTTTGGAACGATTTCAATACAGGTAACGAAATCCTTTCCTTCTCTGTACCGCTTGCTCGACAGTGATGCCCTCGAGAACCGCAGCTTCTTCAACACGGGTACGATTGGCTTCTCCGAGAGCCAAAGTTTCATTCTGGTCGAGTTTTTGGTTGTCTTGGATCGATCATTTGTCGAATCACTGAAAAAGCATGAGTTGGAACATTGAACACTTATATACGCTTATGAACGTACCTAAAGACAAGATGGTTGCGATGACAAGACTTCCAAATGATATACCCATTGAAGGGTGGTAATCTATGTTGAAGGATGAATTTCGGGTAGTTTAGCTAGGGAGCATAAATAGTACCTGGACCCCATTCGGCTTTCCAAGTGTAAGAGCCCATTCTGGGAAGAGTAAGTATGAGGGACTAAAAAGCTGCTGGATTGACGTACAAACTGCCTAGATTTCCGATGCCATTGATTAAGCCAATGGCGGCTGCTCGCTTTCTGTAAAACTTGATTTAGATAGAGCTGAACATGAAAAGCTCAACCAAGAACTGACGCTGGTGGCCGAGGGAATGTATTGGCGGCCCAAACAAGGGTAATTGCAGAACCTTAGGACGACGAGATGAGATGAAATTGCTTGGATCACTATAGTAGACTAGACTCACCGGTGTATCCACCAGCCATTAGGAACATGGATACATAACGCGCCGCAGTGTTCATTGTGGCAAGGGAGATGATGAAGCCAAGCATAACTCCCCACCACAACGAGCTTTGATGGAAGAATCTCTCACCCGTGCGATCTGAGGGGTGATTAAGACTCACTGAACAAAATGAAAAAGTTGAAAAAGAACCATACCGGCGTGCCAGGCATTCAAGCAACACAAAATAGTCGTCAAGAGCCACGGGGGTCTAAATTATATTCAGTGCTTGAGACTTCGTTGAACAAATAGATATTGAGATTGACATACGCTGCTAGCACCAGCGAAACAGTGGTATCAAACCCGAGGGTAGATGTTAACCTTGATATTTCCAGAGTCAGAAGAAAGATACGCTAGATATCGGGGGTGAACCTACGTAGGGAAGAAATTGAGGAAACTAAGCCCAAGTAATTGAGCAGCAGTCATTATTGCGAAAATCCAAACTTTGAGGTCTTTCAATGCCATCAGCAGTCCTTTGAAGGGTCTGAAAAACAGAGTAAGCAACACGTATAATGTAGTCAAAATGACTGACGAGTCCTTGGGGTTATCCTTGTCAGCTTCACCTGCATCTTCTGCGAGACGTGCTTGCGCCAGGCGACGCTCTTGAGAAGTGACCCATCGTGTATTAACAGGCTAGATAGCATCAGTTTGAGTTAAATATCAAATTTTGGAGCGATACACACATGGTCTGGTAATAACCACCTTGCTTAGGGCTTAGAAATAATAAATAAAGCAAAGCAAAAGGTAAACTTTACATGGTGTTCAAGCCAATAAACATCGTGATGGCACCCTATACCGGGACCTCTCAGTGCAATGCCATAGCTTGAAATATCAACACTGCGTACTTCGATGAAAAATAGCCTAATGAAATGAATCAGCTCGCACTGCTTTCAAGCGGAGGCAGTATAAAATGTAGGGGCATACCATCTCCATGCCCGGATACCAAGTTTTCCTTCCATGTTGGCAAGAATACCAGCAGCCATGAGCTACGAGGATGCTATCAGCTTTGAGTGATTTCTTGTACGTTTCGTGCCCTACCGAACCGAATGCATTTGAGATCAGAAGACCGCCATAGAGGATAGCTGATCTGAAAGCAAGCTCCTATGGTTCATTTAGTGAGTGCGGATGGTTGAGCTCGATTCCATTTATTGCGAACCTTTTTGGTGTACCACCGTGAGAGTAGGTAGATAGCTAATCCTTCGGTTCAGGCAGCGAACAGTCGAGTCTTCAAAGGATTCAGCTTACCGCCAGGGTAAAATGCACTCTGCAGTAGCGCAAGTTAGTCTATGATAGTAGAAGCACAGACCAAGTTGGCAATCACCTCGGGTATGCCAATACAGAATCGAATTGCGAGAATACCACCGTACGACTGGGTCACCTAAAATCAGGGTTACGATGGCTTCAGCAGTGTCTGCGGATGGACTGGCTGAACCTAGACTCACTCCAGTCATCGTGCTAATCAATCCCCAAAGCACAACACATATTCCAATATACAAAGAGGGTCTGCAAGTAGGAAGTTAGTTACGTTTCAAACTAGACGTCAACGCCAAGGAAAAATGTGCGGACCTTGTTATCCAGTTCAACATCTAGACCAATCATATTAGGTGGAGCATTTAGTACTTGCTTAGACTCCGCTCAAATACCGACTCACCATATTCGAGGGAATTTGGGCGGGGCAGTAGGTCACATAGAGAATCGATAAAACAACATTGTATTGCAGATCTAGAAAAGTGTCGTTGAGTAATTGTCCCACCGGAATCCAGAGAAGTGTCGCAGACCTGACAAATGAAGATCCTGTTCCAAACCCTTCAATCTAGCAGTCGTAATGGCAGTTCGCTAAGTTTTGACGCAGTCCACAATAAGCACAAAAAGTTATCATGATAATTGTGAATACTCACATCGATGTAGTTCATAATGAATACCAGAAGAATGGTAGGCATAACTCTCATATCTAGTTTTCTGACTAGCTTTCGCTCTGCAAGGAGCCGCTCTGGTGTTCCTTCCAACGGAAGAGGATCATCAGCCAGAGCAGTTGACCTTGCTTGTTCTATAATCTCCGCCTTCGAGTCATTGCTTGGGGTGGAGGTGGGTAGGAGGCCATATCGATATCTCACGACATGCAAAGTACTATAAAGCTTTCTAGTAGGTATTGAAAAAAGGAGAAGAAACCTGTAACCCTTAAGAAACCCCCATGACCTACGCAAGTCAAGAGATTTGGTCCATCAACCGAGCTAAACGGAAGGAAGGAAGGGATATTTTATTGCACGGCATGATCTGAATGCCGGAGGGTCCAAGATAATCTATCTGTAAGCAAAGCTGAAGACTTTAGGGGATGTATGTACGTACACAGGTACTGTTGAAATATAATGAGTAGTCTCTAACAATCCGTAGAGCTCGGGTGTTCTTTCGATGCAACTTTCTGGATATCACAATTCAGAAGAGTAAAATGGTCGACGAAAAAACAATGCGTACCGCGAGATCCAGGCCAGTGAGACCTCGGGGGCAGCCTCCTCCTGGTTCAACAGCTACTAGAATCTGTCACTAATATCTCTTTTGAGCCTACTACTTATAGTGACTCCAACGTCCAAATTTCTTGCAACAACAGAAGGTTGTACATGTTCGGTTTGAATAGATTTGCTCTTTAGCGGCAGGCTTATGTAGCGATAGTTATTCACGAATTTAAAGCATTTGAAAGAGCAAGAAACGACACTACATTCTTGGTAATTCTTTGCCGTACCAACAAAAATGCTAAGCCGCGATTTCGAAACCGCTCTCTGATTTCACAATCAGCTGTAGAAGTGAAAACCA
>ML769641.1:0-58257 GCA_009733575.1 Gymnopus androsaceus JB14
CCCGGGTACCACCAACAGAAGAAGCGTTTGCTGCAAAACTTAATCTGACCGAATTCTGATAGCTTCCCTCAAGAGGTTGTCGATGAGTACGAGAAATCTTCTGGTTCCTTACGCTACTTTACCTTCCGAGTGTTGTGTTTGTAATGGGAAATTCCCTCTCGATGCTATCACTGACATCGATTTCTGTAAAGACTATAAGAAGCCAGTATGTCCTTCAGCTCGAAGTCAATTTGCCGATGAAGATCATTTCTACTTTGAACAAAGAAACCAAACTTGAACAGCAAGGCCACTTGAAGCACAGGTACTTGCTCGTGATCCTTTTGTGCCATCAACGCAGACATTGCATATCCACTATCTCCACTTTACTCGATGTGTCCAAAACAAGTTTATTCCACTTGTGACTAGCTTTCCGATATGCGTCTCCTTTGAAATCATCCCGACGCAAATCTTGGAGGAATAAATGCTGAAAAATCTGGGTAATGCGCTGTTCGGCGCCTCTTTAGGTTTGGCCAGACACTGGGCTGGGTCCAAATTTGGTGGTTGCAAAAGATAATGCGAAACGGCTTGTAATTGATTAGATTTGGTGCCAGATTTAGTGCATTTGATAAACCATATTTAGCTAATCCAAACTTCATGTGAAAGACAATCTTTTGCCCAGAAAATACAAGGCAAGCTAATATCTTTCGCAGCTGCGAAATGGTAGGCTAGCACTAATACAAATCACCATGACTACTATTTTACAGCTGCAAAGATATTAGCTTGCCTTGTATTTTTTTGGGCAAAAGAATGTCTTTCGCATGAAGTTTTGGATTAGCCAAATATGGTTTATCAAATGAACTAAATCTGGCACCAAATCTAATGAATTACAAGCCATTTCGCATTATCTTTTGCAACCGCCAAAATTTGGACCCAGCCCAGTGAGAGCGATAATTTTAACCGGCATACTACCACTGGAACCTTCGATTTGTACTAGAATTTTGGCTGAAGAGCGACTGTCGGGATCTCATTGATAAAATCGCGTTATGAGATAGAAGAGACGTGTACCCTTTGATGCAGAAGATAGAATGTACAAATTTTCTTTTGTGAAGAAAAGAAAAGTATAGACGGAAATTCATAGCCAACCAATGCTATGAGCCAACGAAAATTTCGAACCACTGTCTACAAAGCAGTGCTGTATACCTGGAAGCAAGTGATCTTTTCATGAGTTTGTCCCGCCAACAGGATCTCCCGCTCATAGCAGAAGAACGTCGGTGTCCGCTATTAAGTTATAATCGACATTAGAACTCGCATCCTATGGCGCTGAGCAGAACAGAATGGTTAATTTTGAGAGAATTGAGAAAGAGAATCAGCACTCATGTTCCATGCTGTGTAAATTCGTATAACGCGCGAGTGAAACTGCGATTTGTTGATTGAGCTTGACTGACATGATAGAAGAGAGAGATTTAGAGAAGAGCGCGCGTTTGGCCGGCGGTTGATATCGGCCCGTTTGCCGCACAAGCTCTGACCTCATCCACCACCAAGAATCACGATGCGATTTTTCCTCTCTTTATCCCTCGCTCTTCCGATAGCTTTCGCAACTCAAATCCCACTTGATAAACAACTGAACGCCGCACCGGCTTTGCAATTCAACGCAGGCATGCCTTCTCTAGCGGATCTCCTTACAATCGAATCATCTGCATCTGTATTCTATTCATACGCTAGGGAATTGTCGTTGAGCGAGGTTTTCAGTCAGGAGAGAGAAGGTCAAGGCTTAACGCTGCTGGTCCCAACAAATAAGGCTGTTATGGCGCTGGCCAGGAAACCGTGAGTGTTGTTGCTTTGCGTCGTATGGCTTTCGCTGATGACTTTTACCAGACATCAAGGACCATCTCCTGCCAACACAGACTCGGATGTAACGATCTCTGAGGAAGAGTTTGAGAGAAACTCGAAGGATAATGTGAGAAGATGGGTAGAAGCACACATTATTCCGGTGAGGTTACTAAACTTATCTCACATGTCTCCTCTCCGTACATGTCTTGTTTCTCCTCTCGCCATTATTACTTCGCTTCCATTTCATCCTTATGTTGACTGTACGAAATACTGACGCTACTCCTCCTTGCTCCCTCGTATCTTCTCCCACCCCGCACATCCCACGTTCCTGTATCATGTGTACCCTCTTCATTTTCTTCACTCATTCGCTCATTCATCCACACCCTCCCCATTGCCTCCACGTCCATAGAAATCTCTGCTAACATTCTCAAAACATGCAACCTATGATACCCTTCTCGAGGGTAAATCGATCTCGTTCATCTCCGACTTGGAAGGCGATGAAGCATCAGAGGATTGGAAGAAAGTAGCAATCGAAGAACGGATCAACATTCTGAGTATGAGAAAGGTAAGCTTTCGATCCCTTGCATGGCCAGTCTCTTGTTACCCGCCGCCGTCGAGATGAGCCAGCAGATGCTTTCCTTCCCTACCTTACTCTTGATGTACTTTTTGTACTGACTCGACGCCTCTCCATAGGCTTCAAATGGAGTGATGTACCTCATCGATGGCACGATTGACCCAGAATCAGGTAGTACCTAGGTCTACACATGTGGGCACCATATAATACCATGTTTATCTCTATCTATTACCGACGCACAGACTTTATCCAACTTGATAACTGTTTTGAAGATCGAAATCCCTGAACTGCGAGCAATCAAAAGGCCTCGAGATGAGATAAAAGGCGAGGGAATGGAACAGGATGAGGGATGGGGATGAAAGAAGAGCTCAAATTCGGACTGACAGTCAAGGCAGATCAGAGACTTGCTTGCAGCTCTGTGTAATTCAATGGATGATTTCGCTCTCCCCTTCAAATGAATTTCTGTTCTTGTCATACTTATTCATTGCTAGGATTGCTCTATGATTCACGAATCGGGAATGCAAATCCCGCCGGTCTTAAGTATGTATCGGGAATTTAGGCGATAGAGATGGCAGGACGTCAGGAGGACACTGAACAAATAAGTGGCCACCTACTTATATCCTCTCATCTCTCTCAAAGCGCGGTCATTTGTTGGTCCCTCGATTATTGACTAGCTGACAGATGCTTTTCTTTCGCCACGTCTCCCATTCGAGGCGCAAGAACATTGAGGGCAGAAACGTGGTCGCTTCAGAAAAGAGTCGAGTCTTCGTAGGTGAATATCAAGTTGTGAACATGTAAACACTCATTACTGATCAGCGACTAGGTTTAGAGCTCTCCTCATTCAAGACATGTAACGTATCCGGAACTGTAGCCTTTGGAAGTCCATAGTCAGGGAATCTGTAACAGTATCATCTCTGACGCACCCCGCGTGCTTCAATGCGTTCAAGATCAAGATATAACCGTATGGACTTGAAGAGCCCACTAATGTATTTCATTCCGAGGTGAACCGTGCGACATCGTAAAGGGGATCCACAACGGTGATTCCATATCGAGCGTAAGAAGTCGAGAGTCTAAAGCTGACCAAGGCTAAAGCCGAAGTCCTACGTATGACATGCAAACGAGATACGAAAACTATGGCGGCAGTGTTCACCGTCTTTCAAACTTGGACCGCATTTTGGACTCGCGATGATGCGACTTGGACTGCTAATCACATGCTTGACTTATGACTTGACTTTTTTGTACTCACTTTGTTTGACTGCCACCCAGTTCCTCAGCTAGATGTTGGACCACTCCAACATACTCATAGTACATACACTTGGGGACCTCAGTGGAACTCATTTTTGGCCAGATGCATTTGAAATACTTAACCGTCGATTTCCGGCAGTAGCGAATTTTCGCTTTGGCCTTTGTGAAATGTGGAATAAAGTTGCTTAAGTATGAGAGCGGCTGATCTCCTCCAGAGCCATTCATTGAATTTAGCACTACAAAACACCATTTTACTTTGTCAAGATGCACTTAGTAAGTAAGTACTACCTAGTACTTGTAAAATAGATAGTTAACACAATAAGTATTATGCACTAGGTAGTGCCGCCTAGTGCACCTAGTGCACCTAGTATTTCAAAACCTTAGACGAACATCAAATCATGTGGGGCCCACGTCCTTTGAATGATGTTTGAGCTCAAGCCTCATCTGGCAGGCATTTTCCTTGAGATATCCAAGGTTCCGGGTTCTGGTCCATCTGGAGTAAGTAAGTAGTGCACTTTCAGTATGAGGTCTGAGGAGCCTGTAAGTAGGGAGAGAAGGTACTCGAGCCGTGGATCGCAGGATGGGAAAAAAAAGTGGAGGTCCCTCAGAATGCAGCGCTGGAAGACGGCACCAATGGCGGCGAATATCCAATGATAGCAGTCTAAGATGATTCCAACAATCGAATGAAAGTTCTGGAAAGGTATTGAATTTCGTAAGTTACTATGTAGTACTCTATAGGTAGTAGACAGGTAGTAGGGGGCTATCTCAGTTGTTGTCAATGTGAGCGGCAAATATCCAATGGTAGTAATCTAAAATGATTTCAACAATCGAATGAAGGTATTGAATCTCTTGAACCGTGCCGTGTAATATACTTCCTTCCTTCCTTCCTTGCGTAAGTCACTCAGTATGTACATAGTTAACTATCCGAACTACAGGACTACGCGGTAATACTCCTACATAGTCCTACTAGAGCGAGTTTCAGATGACCCTTTGGGCGCATACTAGCTTACACTCTCAAATGAACTCTTACACGAGTCATTTTCGGAGTTTGCTAGTCCTAGATTCATTGCCTTGAGAGGTGATCTCAACGAGAGATCGAGTAGTATTCAGCCAGTGCTCTGGAATGTCATATACTACGTTTCGAACAACCAGTTTACTGTATAGTACTGTCCGACGTACAGTATATTCTACGCACATTTACTTTTCACCGCCTCAGCGACGCACGATGCTCGAGAAAAGCAACCGAATTGCCGATTCTTTCTTCTGTACTACAAATGCCAAGAATACTCCCGTCACATCCACTCACCCTCCTGTCTCCCTGCAGCGTCTACCTTCCCGTGCTGTATACTATCTTTCCATCGGATCCACTCCACCCAGAATCCACCCGTCCCATGTCCCATGTCCATCCTATGGACGCATAATAGAGACATGAATCGACGGTAACCATCCTGGCGACTGCTATTCTTTCAACCCTAGTACTCAACCCAACCCTGCCCAATTCGGGTTCCCGGATGAGCTAGGGCCTGAAATGATTCGTATAAAAGGCGGCTGGGTTGTCCTCAGTTATTCACGCCTCCACTCATCCCAGTTTGAGCTCTAACACCCTCTCTCACCAAAGCCAATTCTCCAACACTATGCGTTTCGCAGCCATTGCTACCGTTGTTGCCCTTTTTGCGACCTTCGTCGCGGGCTCTAACATCCAAGCTAGATGCTACCCTGATACATGTGTACGTGTGGCCACCGCCATTGTCCTCGCTGTGTCTTGAATTAATCTACTCCATGCTATTTAGGTCTGCAACGAAGATGGATGCAGCGCCGGACCCGCGTGCTGTGCTGTAAGTACTCTTACTACAATTTCGCTTAGATGCGGCGTGGACTAACTCGTGGATGCAAACAGAATGGAAGCTGCCCTTGCTAAGGGATCGGTCTTGGAAAGCTATCACTCACCTAATCAAGCGGGATAGACTGGGAAGTCGCGGAGGCTATATGTATACCGATCTATGTATATACTTATCCTTCCCTCGACTCTTCTTACCCAAATGACGGATAAAACTCTTTGCAATCTGTATATGTCAGTGAGAACCTCGGCGAAGTCAAGAGATGAAAGCAGATGTTGTGTCGTCAGTTGGAAGGAGTCGAAGGCGAAGGGAAACCATTTATGTCAACTTGCTGAGATTGAAGGAAGGAATCCGATGAATATGAGTACAGGTAGGAGAGACCTGAAGTCGAGCTCGACCTCATTAGTTCGTGGATCGTTGCTTTGTATAGCGTAGCAAGCTGAGACGTATGAAATCTACTTAGCAAGAAAGATTGATACTAGTGTAGGAAAAAGCATACGCACAGTCCCTCCCGACTGGGGCCGAACACAAACCTCTTCAATTTTCAAGACAATAATACAGCGTACACTCAATGGATCGGATTGAGAATTGAAGACGCCACCGGCGTAATTGAAGGATTAAGATTTTGCAGATCAAGGTCGAGCGTACATTGCACAGTATGAAGCGCAAAGAGCTGAACAGTGAAGAGGAGCAGCTGCAAAATCGCTTTTTCAATTTGTGTACGTGATAACCAATCTTGGGAGCTAATCGATTCAATTTGCCTTCCTTTGAATCCTTTCACGATGACGGCCACCCTCACTCTTTACATTTCCATTTCATTACAACACATCGATCATCGTCCGACTCAGCTAGCCTTTTTTTCCGGCCTTCATCGGCGAATTCATTGCTCCGATCTTCCATCACCCAAACCCGTTCCAATCCTAGACCAACCATTCTGCATCTTCCAAATGCCGGAAAGATCATGTTCTCACCTCGACAACGAGTTACAAAGGGTCGCCTGATGGAAGAGCTTACGGTATCGAGAAACCGAGGGAACGACTCCGTTGCGACAGGGAGGTCAGTTGGTTAATTCGGCCTGGCGCTTCGTGCATTCTAAACGATTTTACGACTATGAGTGACCAGTCGCTGATACCATGATTTTGCCCCAGATGTTTAACAACTCTTTCTAACCCTCTTCAAAAGAACATGCGATCATATCGACAAACAGGATCTGGCTTGGGACAACTATCGACAGACGTGGACCAAATTCTTCTTCTAGACGATTTCTGATCCATGTATTATCTTCTTCTTTCCCGTACGTGCCTTCTCTCAATCCATCCTCTTGACTTCCCCGTTCTATCCTCGTCATCGATGATTTTCCCCTAGAGCGACAAGATTCACATCCGAAAAACGATTCCTTTTTTAAAGATTTCGACTCATAATCCAGTGTCTCTTCCGGTTCTGTCCGTGGCACCCGAAGTTGATTCAGCGACGCGTACGATAACCGCAATCAATCCTCCTGTTTCTCCTCAATCTGAATTCAATGTAGCAACGCAAACCATCCTTTCTGGTGAAGACGAGAAGGAATTCCATACAAATCGTCCGCGCTGGAACGTTCTTTGTCGATATAGCCAATCTAAGCTCGGTGGCTACTCATCTGTGCTCCGCTTTCAGAATCGCGGAGACTGCTCGACTGCTCTCACCGATACCTAATCCGTCAGAACATTTCTGCTTCTACCAGTCCTAGCGTGATTTCATGCACCTCAACTCATCTCATCTCTTTGATGTGCACAGAATGGTGCTAATGAGGAAATTGCTGCGTGACTTCGAGGATGGATGTCTTTCTATCCGCATTTTATACCCTGAAGCTTCCTCCGAGGATTGCCGACTCCAACTCGCCATTATAGCAAGCAGTCTGCAGCGTATCAAGTCAAAAAAACAAGCCGTACCTTACCAGTGCGAAATGTTCTTATAAGTATTCGTTCGACGGCCACAAAGTAGAGAGAAAGGAAAACTTGGAGATAGCCGGTCTTCGAGATCTAGATACATGCTTTTCTGTTTAGGAGTTGGCGACGTCGCTATATATTCGAAATTAAGGATAAAAAGTTAGTCGCGTTTTGGGCGGCTGTTCTTGGTTCCCGTCGAGTTGATTGTTTTGGACTTCCATTCGGACTTGGCTTGAGCTTTTAGTATCATTCAATGGTCACCGGTGTACGTCACGGTTTCTTAGCCTTCGCTGTTTCTCTCCCTGACGCATGGGCAACAGGCAATGATCCTTGGACCACGGTCAAGTTTCGGTCCCGATCATATTTCTAGAAACTCCTTCCTGATATTCGTGTCCTGTGTCCTCCGTGAGAGAGATTTTGATGGGCCAGCGAAACCGTGAACGTAGAGGAGGAGGGAGGAGAATTTTAATTGATGGATGTTGAAGATGGTACGGCAACACGTATCTTATCTGAATATTACACAAAATTATATGCTTTGGGACTTCGAGGTAAGTTGCTAATCTCATCCTCATACTATAAGTATATGGGTTTAAAAAGCAATAATTGATCAACTCTTGTAGTGATTCCCGGGCGATAACAACACGCCGGTAGTGTTTCTATCCCTACCTTACTCTTCTTCTGTAACGCGGTATGATCTACCCTCCTAGGATGAAAAGAAGAAACCCAAACTCTACGTCTGAACTGTCATCATCAAACTGTTTACATCCCTTTTTTTTCTCTAAATCCGAGGCTACACCTATCACATACACAGAGAAGACCGGGAGCGTTAAACGTTGGGTTTCCATCCAAACCAGGCCTGACTCTTATTTTGATTCCTCATTGTTATTATGATTAATGCTTATTTTTCCTGTAACCAACTCTTCTTTCCTTCATATCATAATCAAAGGTCACCGGTATACGTTTCAACACTTTCTTAGGCTGGGTAGTAGGTACTAGGCTGGGCAAAAGATTGGGAGCCAAGCAATGCTCTCCCGTCGCTTTGAATATGTGCTGTTGGATACAGATCAAGGACTAATTCGAACAGCCCAACAGCCATGCTCTGACCGTCAGATACATATATAAAAGCTTAACACGTCGTTCACAGAAGCAGCGTACAGACCCTCACCTGTCTACTTCGAGATTGTCTTTCCCAGTTTCTTTTGGCACCATGCCATTGCTATGTCTTATTCTCGTCTTCTGGGTTGGTAAGCTTGACTTTGCGCAGTAGGATCATCAACTCTTGAATCTCCTATTACTGGGATATCTTAGGGATTGCTTCTTGTCAAAGTAGCGTTACACTCTGGCAGTTTGGGCCGGACCGTTTGCTAACAGGGAAGGTAACACTCCCAATGCTTCCTGTGGGAGTAGCAACAGACGCAATTGCAACAACATACCTCTATGAGGTTGCGGATTCTGTGTTGACTGAGCTTGTTGATGGAGTTGTAGCCACTACTACTATAAATCCAAGTGAGTGTCCTCACTGTCCGCTCAGTTAGTACTCAAAGGTTTTTTTTTTACTTCAAAGCCACCCGCACAATCGTCGCTTCCGCGTCTGGATGGATCGAGAATTTTTCTAGTGGTGCAATCCAGTGTAATTTTATTAACTTGACAATGGGCGAATGTTTCGACCGAACTTCTACTGCCTTTAGCTCGCCCACAGCCTTTGTGATCCCAGTCGTAGCCTCTACTACATCAAATACCATGACGTCTGTTCAAACAGTTACAGCTACCTCGTCTACCACTTTCATTCCAAACGCTTCCCAGATCTCCCAGACTTCCCGGAGACCATCAGTAGGAGCAATTGTGGGTGGTTCGATTGCAGGTTTCCTGGTCCTTTGTGTACTTTTGCTCCTAATGGTATGGTTGCTTCGACGAAAACGGCAATCACAACAAGAATCGGTGTATTTTGAGAAACCCGGTGTACCTGTCCAGCATTTTCAGTAAGGCTTGGAACTCTAATTATCCTAGCAAAGTAGGTGCCTAACTGGCTTCTTGAAGTGAAATTACTTGCCAGAATTTGGCCTCGCTTCGTCCAACTGATTCTGAACGAGGATATAGCGGTGCTCGGACCTTTTTCCCGGCAGAGGTGAGCCGAAGTTTATAGCTTCCTTTTTTTTTTTTTCCAACTTTGAACTTTCATTTGACTTTCATTTGAATTTTCTTTCTGTAGATGATAAGTGAAAATAGTGGGAGACCGCTACAGCTGGAAAGTTGGAAAGCTAGACGTATGCGAGAAGAACATCTGCAGCAGGCACTACGGTCAAGAAGCACACAGTCACTTCAGGATGATAATAGCCATTATCATGAACAACTTGTAGCTCCGCAGGCGGCGAATAGTATGATTGATATTTTAGAACGATTGAGGAGGTTAGAGGAGCAGGGTGGGCCTCCACCAAACTATGGGTAGTACTGGGGTAACTAACTTTCAAGCATGGGTATCTATGTATGAGCTCCGGAGACAATTGAAATACTGCTTGTTATCATTTTAATTTTTCTGGGAATACTAGTTGAAGAAAGAGATTTCTCACGGAAATATTCCCAAGAAAAAAAAGGACATACATTATAGAAAAAAGAATTGCTTTGGGCTTATCATTCTTCTCAAGAAAATTACAAACAGGAATTATCAGCGACGCATGATGCTTGATAAAAGTAAATCGAATTGCCAATTCTTACATCTGCACTATAAATGCCAAGAAAACTCCTTAGTCCTGAGTACTTCCGTCATATCCACTCTGTTGAATTAGCCGCTAGATAGGATAAATCGGAGAAACAACTGTATTCCATAGGCAGCTGGGTCTCAACCTACTATGCTATAGGCAATATCAAACAATAGTGGAAAACAATATTATATTTACGGAATTTTCTGGTTCAAGATTTATTGCCTCCCGATACCCTCACCGATGTCCCGCTGGCCTGCCTCACTTGTTCACACGCATACAGGCGCCTTGTTGCTCCACATTCGACCCTCGAATCTCCAGGAATAACTTCTACGTGCATATATGGGTGTTCTAGTGTTGTTTTAGATTAACTAAACTCCATTCTCTCTTCTTAGAGTCTTTTCCGTTTGATCCTTGAACCAGTTAACAAACAAGAGATCGAATAGGTCAATACTTGGAATCAGCTTGGAGCAAGTAAAAGTAACCAAATTCATTTCCCCGGCCGATTCGTACTGTAAATTACTAAATTACTGAAAATGCGAAGAAAACTCCCGAGCACTAGCGAGCACTCCTGTCATATCCGCTCCACCCTTCCGTCCACTTAGCGTCTACCTTCCCATGTTATATACCATTGTTCCGTTAGGACTCGGAACACTGCCCAACACTCCTGTCGGATCTACTCCATCTTCCCATCCTATGTCCACTAAATCAAGTTATGAATCTACGGTTATCATTTGGGTGACCGCTTGAGCCTTGGATAACCATCTGGACGGGGCCTAAATCACTCGTATAAAAGGCAGAGAATTTTGTGTTGTCCTCATTATTCAGTGCCTCCCAGTTTGAGCTCTAACACCCTCACTTACTAAATTCAATTCTTGAATACTATGCGTTTCGCGGCCATTGCTACCATTGTTGCCCTGTTTGCGACCTTTGTCGCGGGCTCTAGTATCCAGGCTAGATGTTTCCCTGATACATGTGTATGTCACGGTGTGACCACCATTATCCTGTCTTCATACCTTGAATTAATTTCCTCTATGTTATTTAGGTCTGCAACGAAGATGGGTGCAGCGCCGGACCCGCGTGTTGTGCTGTAAGTGCTCCTACTACTGCAGTTCCGCTTTAAACCCTCTGATGGAGTATGGACTCTGAATAACCCCTGTATGCAAACAGAATGGAAGCTGCCCTTGCTGAGAGATTGATGTTAGAAGGGCTATCAGCCAACAAATCACGCCGGGATAGTTGAAGTCGCGCAAGCCATGGCCAATCATGTACTATGTATATACTTATCTTTTCCCTGACTTTGCTTACTCAAATGGTAGATAAACTTCTTTGCAATGATGACAATGCAATCTGTGTATGTCAGTGAAAGCTTCGGCCGAAGCTAAGAAAGGAAGAGGATGAGATTCCTGGTGACATCAGCAAAACCGCCGGATCGTATTCCGTATGATCGGTAGATTGATATAATCAATATGTACAATCATACCCAATCACAGCCCAGCGGAATTTCTTTTAATTACGTCGGCTGTATGATCATTATACCGATTTCATACATCTTTTATACACTATACACAGTTACTATACTCAATACTAGACTCGGAGTATATACAACTTTTAGTTACTTATACCAGACAATGATCTGAGTCTTACACATAGTCACGGCTGCATCGACACTGGCACTTCTATTGATTTATTGGGACTGCTGTGCCAATAGGCCGCCGTGATGCAAGTTAATTGTTGCAATTATCGATTACTGTATAGTAGTGAAGAAAACAACCACCGAGTACAATTATCGATTACTGTATACGAGTACACAGTTGAATACAAGTCGTTGTGCAGTAGACAACAAAACAAAAAAAATCTTATAAGTTGGTTCAAACTCCGACGAGTCACAACTGTATAGTTCATTCACGTGAATCGCCACATCATTTTCTTTTCGTTTGTAATGTCTCCTTTCACTCCCTTCATCTCCTTTTTTTTTCGTTCGTCTCCTTTCACTCTGTCAGAGCAATCCACTATCTATGCTCATGTTAGGCTGAGGTAATTTTGGTTTCATACCCATTCATTGCGCTCTTACCTCAGGACCGCCTCCAAGTCAACATATCTTTTGTATCAAGGCTGCTATCAATGTCATGGCGTGCAGGTAAGTACATCGCATCTGTTTGGATTTTTTTCATGTTCTAACACAAATGCATCCAGCTCTTCTTACTGCAAGGATTTTCCCGAGCACTTCACGCAATTTCAATGTATCTAATCAGCTCAGTTGACCTTCAGATTAGGCAAAATCAACCCCGGGGGGCCCGCGTGTATTGGGAGACGCTCCGAAGTGGGTATAAAGTAGCGCGAATAAAGAAATAGACTAGTGCAACGGAGAGGACTATGAGTGAATGAGTAAATTAAGTAAGTTTCAGCACATACCTGGTGAGACGGAGAAGACTCTGGGACCCCCGTCTCACCAGCGCCGGGTATATATAAGCGACTCCTGTAAACAGGGGTTAGCACGCCGCACGGCTCAGCGCTCTGAGACTCACCTGTTTGCGACGGAACCACTTTCGACCTCGCTAGGTGGGTCCCGTACAGGTACGCTCGCATCGCATTGGGTTTACCTTTACTGATTAGACTTCTGTAATCCTTCTAGGATTAAATCCGATTTATGTTGCATCAATTTCATGCCAAGTGCGTTGCCTTTTTTTCTGCCGACTGTTCCCCTTCTCATCTCAAATATCTAGCTGCCCGCAATATACCAGGCTTGTCCTGTCTTGCACATACTAGTCAGCCTCTTAAATATGGCCAGCCCACTCGGTGTATTAGTATCTCGGGAGGTGTTTCCAGCACTGATCCTTTTGTCCGAATCATCTCAGACTGAACCGGGTTGAGGTGAGTATTTCCTGTCCATTTTGAGCTCAGCCCTGATTCCTGTTCACAGTTTCGTCCGGAAAGTTGCAGCGGACTGAATAAGGTTAAGGTGAGTATCTCCTATCCCTTTCGAGCTTGACCTGATGCCTTATCACAGGACACCTGACCGCCGTTTATGCTGGGCTTATTTGAGTTGGGAGCCCTAGTTAGGGATAGTCTTCTTTTTTTGGTAGTAGGTGGTGTAACGTAGTGCTTGGAACATGTCCAAACTGCTATGTAGATAGGGTAGCCTAAATTGATATTTTTTATTGCTTCATTACTGTGAATTGAGGAATAACGTATAATCAAGCATATGAAAGCCAGAAAGCCGGTATATTGGATGTATAAAATTCAGTATAATCGGGTGTATTCGAGGGTATAAACAAACGAGAAAAGGGCTGTAATCGTGCATAATCAAGCGTGATGGATACACAGCCAAATCCGTATGATCCGGCATATTTGGCGTGCCTTCATACGGATCACGGATGTGCGGTTTTGCTGATGGATGGTGGAGTACATCAGCAAAACCTGGGCGTGCTGTGGAGAACTGTGGAGTTCTCCACAGCACTCATAGCACTCATAGAGCCCATAGCAAGGGTACCCTTTGTGGAGAACTATGGATTGCTATGGGGCGCTATGGACTGCTATGGATTTCCCGGGAACGTCGTCCATCAGGATATGTCAGGGTTTAATTTAAATTAAATATATTGTTCTTTTGAATTGTTTTCATCACTCGCTCGACCAAATGAGACCAAAATAAAACCATCATATTGTCATGTTTGTAGCACTACTAGGACAACACTGTAGCGAGACTAGAACTACATACTTGTATAACTAGTGTACACATAAATGAAGCCATACTGTAAGTGGCGATTGATGCTTAGAATTAAATGCTACAAACATTAGACACATCGAAACAAAGATGAAGGCTTGAATTTGGAGACTTACTGAGCAACTTGGAAGAAAAGGAACTTGGGGAAGTTGCGACGATGCATATGCGTCGATTCTTATATAGAATTGGCGGGAAGAACGGCAGCTGTCAAGATGCCGAAATGAGTTGACAGTTGCCTTGAATGCTCGGTAACCTCATAGGAGCTCATAGAAACCCATAGCACCCCATAGTTCTGTAGAGAACTATGGCTGCTATGATTTACTATAAGTTGCTATAACTTCTATGGCCAATACCCAGGTTTTGCTGATGTAGAGATTGATTCAGATGATGAGTATGTAGAATGAAGTCAGTGCAAGAATGTCTGTGAATACAAGTACACAGTAAGTATTAGAGTAAGTGGAGAGTATGAAAAAGTGCTTCACCGTAGTTAGAACATATGATGTATTAACCGAAACTGTCAGTCTGTGTTCGGGAAAATCCTTAGACAAATACTTAAAATGGGACCAGGAGTGAGCTCCATCTTCTTAGCGCATACAAGTTGTGGCAGTGGGGATCTGCTTTTGATTTTGTTCTTTTTCCATTTACAGAAGCAAACCCCCAGGCGGAATTTTTGATTTTTCAGTGGCCTGGAGCAGGTTTCAGCCTTAGGTTTTTAAAAAATATAATATCTAGATTGCATTTACATACAATTGAGTTGCTTGTGCTACATTCTTTACCCGAAATAAAATTGAAAGCCAAAATTCACCAAAAACTCAAAAATGTGTGGATGGTCCCTTGTACCATGTGGCCAACTTTCATTTGCACTGGAAAGCAGTCAAAGATATTATAATGTGCTCAGCAGGTTGTACAAGTGATTTGGGTCATGCATTTTAAGTTCAATCAACAGTCACATGTGATTTTTCGCCTGGGGGTTTTTAGCACTTTTTCATGAACAGAAGTAATTGATTTATGTAGATACTAGATATGCCCGGAAAAATCTGAAAAAATTTGGACACAATGCGAGGGTGCATGCGACTTTACCACAAAAAAAATATTTGCATGAATCAATCACCAACCCAAGTTCTTGCCCAATTTCTGCAAAATTTTTTGCCTGGGGGTTTGCTTCTGTATAAGTTGTTTGACAGAATTTGCTCCACATCAAACAACCAGCGAAAACTAAGCATATATCCAATATTCAATGTTAAAATTTGGTTCTGCTTTCACTACAACTTGCTTGTTGAATTGTAGTGGTATGATCTGATTATTTATATTAAGATAGCAGCATTCTTGGATAATTCTACTGAACAACCCAGTTGAGGTCATATATGCTCACACATGGTCACATTGAGGTCACAACATATAACTTTGCCTCAGAACTCAATTTTTGTTTGTGAAGGTCAGAAATTTGCTCTTGGTGCAGTATTCCAATTATTGTAGCCTTTAGGGATCTGCACCATAACTGTAAAGTAAAGCATTACAGTGCATTTTTTATAGGTAGCCATGACCATCCCATACAACAATTTAAGGTCCTTTCTGTAGTTACAACTTGCAGCTTACTATCTGCATACAGATATTGTTAAGCAATATGGCCAATTGGGCACCTCGATAGGTGGGAACAGTGAGTGGGGGCGAACAGGGGCAAGAAAGATCAATTGATAACAGTCTAGCTACTGGCCTATATAGGGTCTAGATAGGGGCAAATGGAAAAGGTATATAGTGCTCAGAGCAGCTGGACAACCATGGATCAGTGATCTCTAACAGATATGGCAATTTATGGCTGATGATAATAAATATGTTAGTAGATTTAGATAGCAATATGCAATGGGTAACATTGGGGATAATTTAGTATTTGAGCTGATAAATCTGAGTTTAATTCAGCCTTAAGCATTGTCCAAAGTCTGGAGTCTTTATATTACAGATGTTGCCACCAACCCTATTTGGGAATCTGAGCTGTTTGTGTTACAACTTAAGAAAGGTGAGGCATGAGGTGGTAGCTAATTTTTTTTTTTTTTTCAAGAAAAAAACACAAAAGAATTGAAAAAAATCACACCCAAACATAAGTGTGATGGGGTTGCCCAACTAGCTTTTGCAAAATTTCCTTTTTTGGGAGGGTTGTTACCAGCAAGGGGGTTGTTCAGTAGAATTATCTGGCATTCCTCAGGTTGTTCGAGTATGATCCACTTGCATCTGCACCAGTGGTTCAACCAGGGGTTCAACAAGCTGGTGCCCTGTCATGGGCCCTACCAAACTAACTTGGATTTTCAAACTCCGCTAACTTGTGAATTGAAAGTTAACTTAAAGTTAGCAAGTTAACTTAGTCGACCAAGTTAACTTGTCTAACTTGTTTTAACTTTTCTAACTTGACTATTATAAAAGCATTTCTAAGGCTCTACAGAGCTAATATAAGCGTTTAAGTCTCACTAACATCACTACGCAAGCATGAGAGTTGTGTTACAAGGTTGCTCACCACTGTTGTCATTGTATTGATAGACTATATGCATGTAATCAGTGCATACAGAGGTATTTACATGTTTTATCCAGTTCTGAATGAATGTGTAGGCATGCAGTAGGGAACAGAACACTCCACCAAGGAAATAGACATGCACACTGTACTTCAATATTCTGCAATTATATTAGGCAATACTGTCAATACACATATGTACCGCTCATGGAAACAGTGAAGAAAATCTATGTAAGACTTTATAAAGTCATTCTGGGGTGATCTACTGCATATATGCAGCGGAAATGATAAATTTATCATCGTTCAAAATGCATTTATAACGGCAAACTTCGGCCAAGTTAGCGCAAGTTAGCGGAGTTTGAAATTTTTGATGGCCCAAGTTAATAACAAGTCAGTTTATATCTCGCAAGTTTGGAGCAATGTAACACATCTAATGTAGTGCATGACAGTGTGTGCTCATCCCAGGTCCTTACACAGCCTAAGCACAAGGAATTCAATGAAAATCCAGCTTCAGTAAGTTGCAACCAGGTGATGAATAATGAGTTTAGAGAAACCTGTATTAAGTTTCAATAAGTATACCATCCAGGTAACCTGTTGCTATACACTTATGTAGCTCCTGGCTGCATTGTATTGAGCTGTTCCAAATTGGATATATATAAGTATTTTGGGAGGGGCTTATTGTTAGGAATTGAGCTTAACAATCCCAAACGGCGTTGATTCAATGGCTTAAGCCACAAGTTGGACAGTCTTATAAGTAAGGGGTCAATAAAGGGTAGTTAATCCAAAATGAGATCAAACCTCCATGTATGCATGTAAAGAATTAATCCTTCAAGGTCCAAGGGTTGAGTGCGGAGTGTTTGAATGCATCTATGCATATGTGAGTGAATGGGACATCGGTGGAGCCGAGGGTAACGTTGAAATCTTTAGATTTAGTTCAAGTATTATAAGTAGGACTCTGAATTGTCCATATGCAGGTACAGAAACCTGAGGTAAATAACGTATATATGCTTTAAACTCAAAGACCAAGATGGTATGGCCATGGGTTGTATATTGTCCATATCAGGATGGAAATTCGGCATTATTCCACCCATATTATGACTGTGATGATCATGTCCGGGACAATACAGTATCTGTGTTATCATTGGGTACCTGTATTGTACTGAGAGAGAGACAATATTTCTTCATGTTACAGTACAGTCCTGCATTGACAGTCATATTTATGTGCATATAGTGATGGTTCTTAGGTACAAGCTGAATGTAACTGGATCTTGCACCCGTAGCATTTATTCTTATGATATCCAATGCAAAATTGAACGCAGATTCAATGATAAACTGGGATCAATCTGCATAATATTGTGCAACATTTAATGATATTCTCGGATTTATCTGTGACGAATTCTGCACAATGATGTGCAACATACAGTAGGCATATGTACCAAAGATATTGATAAGTAATCAAAGTCTAAAAACATGACTATTGGGCATGTATGAGCTTCAATATCACTCAGACACAAGTCGCAATTTGTGTGTAGCAGTTTTGGAAAGGAACTGTTAATCAGTGGTAAGCTATGTTAGGGATGGTCACTGTAACTGAATATGGTGACAGCTAGCTATATACCATACCATTAGATACATACCATCCCCCATAATTCAATGTCACCATTGAAGGGTTAGCAAGCTGAGCTTGATGTGAATAGTGATGATGATGAGGACGACTATGACCGCCCAGTCAAATGCCGAAAAGTAGTGAAATGCTCTATTTGTTGTCAGCCTGGTCACTGAAGGGACAAATGTCCAATGATATCATGATTGTAATTGTTAGTACTGGTTAGAAGAATATTCTTATTAATAGGCTCACAGGTGAGTGGAATTAATATATCATTACTTGCGACACTGCCGGGCTGCCCATCAGTGGTCCCATGGAGGTCCGGAAGGGTTGTGGGATAAGGTTCTCTGAGAATGGGGTTACGATTGGGTTGTCAACAATCAAGGGGGTTGTTGAGTAGAGTTATCCCCATGTAAGTAAGCGATATACATTTTATATAGTCACGGGCAGGTACTAAGTTGTCCATAGCAGTTGGCACGATCAGCAACTAGCATAAGTATTTACTCTTAGTAACGCTGACAATGAGTAGAATGCTTAAGGAACATTCAAAATTAAGTTGATTTGAGTTGCTAGTAAAACGCAAGTTAGTTACATTTTGCCAAGTCTCGGCAAGTTAATCTCGCAAGCGCGGGAAAAAACAAGTTAACTTGATTGAATGGGACAATTTAGCCCGACAAGTTACTTTGCTCACACTCCCCTGTCATCAGGCGCGGCGTTATCGGTTCTGTGGTTTTCAAAGAGAACCCCGACCACCATATCAGTTGGAAATTGAAAATTTGAAATTGTCCTCCCGATTTTGTGGGAACCAAAATTGAGGGTTTACTGTTTTACTTCATCTAACATTGTGTAGACGGAGTCTCAATTTTCATCACTCTTGGAGGACTAAATTATTGTGAGTAACCGTCTTTCAAGGATATAGAACACAAATGTCTTTCGAAATGAAGTATATATTCGAAATGACCGGAGGGATATACGGTAATGGGGTCTTGTTGGAGTATTAGGTAACGCTTCAGCCTTCAAACCCACAAGGTTGATATGCTTTGAGCGAAAAATACAGTCGGGCTCCCACCTAGGCGAAGTTTGTCCGAATCTGGCAAAGGCATTGGGTATATAATTCGGGGATCATTCACTGATGGATCGAATATATAGATGCTATGAATCGCATGAAGAACACTTGAGATGGATGTGCGTATGCATATCCTCTTGACGTAGCTCTCCATAGCGCCTGTACAGCAGCTGTGGCTATTGCACAAACGTTCAACTGCTCAGCCGTTCAGACTCGAATATTGAAATGTATCTCAGTATTTCCTTGTGTAGCGGAGGACGGAAAACAACACATAATTCTCAAGCTCAGCTCCGAGTTCTTCGCTAGTTACCTTTCGCCTTTGCATCAAACTTCTTTATGCGATTCGGACTTAATTCCTCGCTGTCCTGCATTCCCCGCATGCGTGCAACATGACCAACGCCCGGGAATGCGCCACTCAAGTCAATGATTCCATTTCTGGTATGAAATTAAAACGAGAGCTATAAAACGATGGACCAAGACTCATCTAACCTTCAGCATTTACCTGTGCTTTATTTTCTCTGCAGCATAACTAACCTTCGATGGCTCAGGAGGCTCTCAAACTTACCTCATCTCTTGTTCTCGCACTTGCCGCAGCTAATGTTGCCGATCAGCATTTGTCGGTTGTCAATAAGTGTCACGAGTCTGTGTTCCTTTTCACTCAGACTTCGACCGGTACAATTTCGAACGATGTAACCCTTGCTGCTGGAGCTACCCATAACATGGGTATTTCGAAAAACTGGGACGGTGCCATAAACGTCGGTAGGTGTTTAGTACCCAATTGCGTACCTGAAGACCCGAAATGGTAACACTTCGCTCCCTTTGCAAAATAGGTACAGGTTGCAATTCTGGCGGAAGTAAATGCACCACGGGTGGACCTACCTGGGATGGAAATAGTCCGTTCTCGAGAGCAGAGTTTAATTTTGTATGTGCATATACTTCCCTGTACTAATGTTTGTGCTGAATCTTGACTCGATCTCTGTTTCAATCAGGCCGCTATCCCTGGAAAGGTCACCTATGATATTAGTTTGATATATGGATACAATGTCGGGATGGAAATTTCTACTGGAGATAAGAGTTGTGAGGCGTTTGCTTGTACCATTTCCTCCGGATGTGTGAGCAACAGCTTTCACTTCACTTTTGTTATAGCTCGCTTCTGACTACATGATTACCCTCTCAAATCCCACTCTAGCCCGTTTCCGGCCCGTCCGGCAGCTGCTTCTCTCCTTGTTGCTCTTCCGCCCATGCTTGTGCAGGAGGTGCACTTCCCTCTGGCGGAGGAGGGTGCATCGACAACGCTGGACCTGGACCCCATTCTAAATTTTACTATACCACCTGCCCTAATGCGTATGCGTGCGTATTTTGAAGTTTTCGCAAAGCAAATTGGTTTGCTGACATTGACTCATCTCATATTTAGTTTTCCTGATAACGACGGTGCTGGTGGACATAAACCTGCGGATGAAGTAGACTATACTTGCAGCAATACTGCTGTTACTCTCACCCTCTGCCCTGGTACCACTTCCCACTACCCCAAGAAGTAAATACATTGAAACAAACTATTTACATGTCCAAGTTCAAATTTTCAAGTTGTGTAATCAGAGTGTGAGCAAAGGGACTTATTTCGCTACCTTATCTACCTTATTTCAACATATTCAAGGTACCTTATTTTTCCCACGCTTAGACAAATTACCTTGGCGAAATGTAACTACCTTATGATTGCGTGGCAACCTTATTACTGCATTTACATTCTTCCTTCAATGTACCATACATACCACATACACCTCAAGCAATTACTGTATAGGGCTTGCCACAGTCCCGTAAATGGTCACGACCGTCAAAAACACGGTTGTAACCGTCTCCGAATATCCTGAGACCAACCTGAGACGGTACGGTAGCTCCCGTAACTGTCCTGTATACGGTTTCTCGCACCCTTAATGACCGACAAGGTCAAAATTTTAATACAATAAATTACCTAGGTGAATTTACAGCTGATGGAATGTGCCTACATCTATTTTAGATCTATTGAAAGTACTATAGAGGCCTGTAAATGGCCATTACAAGATCATTTTGTACTTACAAAGTAACACCGGAACTTTTCACATGCCCCTAGAGGATACAAATAGCAAAGACTGAGTCTCTCTGTACGCTGGAAGCCATTTTGTGAAACATTTCGGTTCAGTGAAGCTCATAGTGTAAGGTGCGCAGATGATTTTTGTACAAACACTCCATTACACACATATATGTTCTAATACCCATATTTACAACTGTAACGGGCAAAACGGGTCAGTAAATTATGGACCCTGAAAATCCCAGATGGTACGGTCACAGGTACCGTTATAACTGTCCCATCTACAGTGTAGTACAGTTAATAACTGCACCATAACTGTCAGTTATGGTGCCCTACAATTGCATACATTGTTACTGTAAAATAATGAGCACACTGTTGGTACTTCCTAAGCATTAGGTAGCCCCCAAGACTCTTGTTCAATTACTCAGTGCCTCTCACTCATATATGTGATATAAGCTCTATACTGGCCATTGTGAATGCACAATGAAACATTGGTACCTTGTGAGATATCGCCAGTGAGTGCTCTACTAGTATGTATCAGAGTGATAGGATACTGAGAGCTTATTGCTGATGTCTGGATTGATAAATTTGTACCTTATTGCTGAATCATGGCTGTTAGGCCATTAGTGTTGTGGTTAGCTGTAATTTGACCATGCTACTGCATGCAAACCATTGACCACTCTGAAACTTTGCTTACACAGTAGCCAGAAATTTCAACCTACAGTATGTAAGCTAAGTAGGAGGTTACATGAGCTGCCTAAAACCAAGTGCCATTGTCTTCCGAGTGTTGCTTCCCAATTGTAGTGGCTTAACCGTCACAGTCTACTTAATTGAGTTCACCTGTTCTTAATACTTTTCAATGCAAAACTAGGAATCCGCAAGGGAGTTTGTGTGTAACTAGTTATCATTATGTGCTCTATTTCTGCACTTATTGATGTCTCCAATTGCACTAGGCAATATTGAATACACCTAATAAAAAAATACAAAAGTGTGTTGCTATATGCACAGAAATCTTGACTTATATAGTGGGCATACTGTACTGCAGCATGTTTGAAAAAAGCTACAATTATGAGAGTAGCATGTAAGTATCACTCACTACTCCAAGTGCTCACCATGCCATGGTCACTGTGAATTTTGGAATTATCATGAAATAACTTTTCAACATTGGTACATCAGCAAAACCTGGATAATTGCCATAGCTGTTATAGCAAGCCATAGCAAGCCATAGCAGCCATAGAACTATGAACTGCTATGAATTGCTATGGGTAGCTATGAGTTACTATGGACTTCACAAATTATATTGCCTGTTGACAGATGTCATGCTCTATAGCAATCCATAGCAGCCCATAGCAGCTCATAGCTCTGGATAGATGGGGACCTTGCTATGGGTGCTATGGGTGCTATGAGTGCTGGATAGCACTATCCAGTGCTATCCAGTTCACCCAGGTTTTGCTGATGTATGTACAATGAGAGCCATATGTAGGCCTTTAAGACATTGAATTAAGGCTGAGAGCGTTGAAATAACAATTGTAGACACCATAAGTTCGTCATAAGTTAGCATAAGGTAGTTTGTCGGAAATTCAAACTCCGCTACCTTATGGTACTTTGCCGAGATTTGCCGTTAAAAATACATTTACAATGTCATTAAAAATGCAAATTTCACAGCTCGAAGGGTCAAAACACCAGTGTTATTGATATACAATATACACTATAGCTCTTATGCATTGTTCCAGCCAGTTAAACATGCATATATGCATGTGCCACCTCAGTGTCGTGGGTTTAACTATCACGATATTGAGCAATATTGAGCAGTATTGAGCTTGTGAATCAGTGTCAGAATCCGAGATGGATGTATTAGTACTTACCACAAACTAAATAGAATCTGAAATCTCTTGGAAATCACTGCCATTCTTGGTTGTTTTGTGGAAATAATTATAAATACCATAGATTGTGGTCACAAGATGACTAGCTATGTTCCCCTTATCTTATTAGTGCTGTGATGTCCTTTTTACAAAATTTCTGAGCTCTCTGGAATATAAAAAATAAGATAAGGTAGAATAAGGTAGATAAGGTAACTTGGTCGACCAAGTTAACTTAAGGAACTTAAAGGTACTTTAAGTTAACTTGGTAAGGATAAGGTAAGGATAAGGTAGCGGAGTTTAAAAATCTAAGGTAAATTGGTAGCCACCGTGTAATCACAGGGTGTGACCCATGACCTGCCCTGTTCGGAATTCACAGATCAAAGCTGTCAACTGTTCACTAGGAGTGGATTCTGGTGGATTATCTGCACTTATTTTACAATATGATCTTACTGTTACCTTATTTGGAACACTCTTTTTGGGTGGTTTATAGACTGAGGAAAAGTTGAGATTTTTACAACTCTAAAAGTACTTTTTCAAGAAATTTTTTTTGTTTGTTTTGGTTACCATGATGTTCACAACTCCAAGTGATCAGTGGCACCCTGTTGTGAACTGTTCATTTGGGGCCAATGTGACATGCAATTGAACACTCACACCGCCAATAATTATGCTTCAGTCAGACTGAAGCATTATGAGAAATATATTCTTTCGACCCATAAGGGAAATGTAACTTTTCTGAGGAATACTGAAAGTGAACATTTCTTAGGGCTTAAGAAACAAATTACTTCAGATGATTTGAAGCCTGAATTTTCGGCAAATTTCCACAACAACATTTTTCGGACTGGATGTGAAGTAATCTGCTTCAGCCGGCCCGAAAATATAAACTACCGATGCCGGCCAAAGTATTTCATTTCAGGTCAGCTGAAATGGTGACCGTTACCATTTCGGGAGCCCTGAAATGAATAAATTCAGCCGGCTTCGGTGATTCGTGCTTTCAGGTCAGCTGAAGCAGGTTACTCCACATCCTGGCCGAAAAATATTGCTTCGGAAACGCGTAGAAACTTCAAGCTTCAGATGGTACGGATATATTTTCTTCATAAGTTGTATGAAGCATTTATTTTCTCTACCGCTCCAAAAAAGTACATTTTCCTTAGCTGCTGAAAGAATCCATTTCACACAATGCTTCAGCTAAGCTGAAGCATAATGATTGGCAGTGTGACTTGGTCAGAAGAGTACATTAGTTGGCATCAAATATACTATCTGTACCAAGGTAATGCAGTGTTCAAGATATCAGGTGAAGTGAGAAACCTAAATGTGCCCATATGGTATTATTAATACATCTAAATTTATGGATAATTCTATTCAGCAACCCCCATGCTATGCGACAACCCCAAGACAACCCTCCAAATGACATGCAATCACTGGTCACTCCGAGCCTTCACTATTGAGCACTTATTCAATGCCATCTTCTTATCACCATGTTGCATCCCAGGTTGATGCCAGTGCACTGGACATGCTCCATCAGCAAAACCTGGGCGTTTGTCATAGCAAGGTCCCCCTCTGTGCAGCAATTGATTGGGAATTGATATAGATCAGTTGCTGTACAGCTCTGTACAGCTCTGTGCAGAACTGCACAGAGGGGGACCTTGCTATGGGATCATCCAGGTTTTGCTGATGAACCTTGGTATTCTATATGTTAGCTCTTGCAATAACATTTTTCAAACAGTCATGGAGCCTTGATGTATTCTACAATATATGCTCCACATTATACTGTATGAATACACAATGAATATGCACACAAATCAAAATACATCATTTCAGTGCTTTATAAACAACTCATCTAGATGTGTCTGTAATGCCTTTAGTCTTTCCCTCCTCCTTGTGCTCTGAATCCAAGTCTTTTTATGCTCAAAGATTCATGGCCACAGAAATTTCAAGCACTGCACTGATATGTACTCTCACAGCCAACAATTTTGGTGTTTCCTGTGTGCAGTATCAGTATTGAGAGAGCAGATATGATCTAGCACTTCTGTGGTTCATTACCTAATCAATTGACATCTGAGTCAGGGATGTTGGAATTAGACATGCGAGATAATTTTGAATTTTAAATTCAAAAAATAATCTTGATATTCTATTACCTACTTCAATTTCCAGCAAACAGGGGAGCTTGAGCATGGTTGAAGTCAGAGGTCAGCACAGAAAAGATGACACTGCAGGGACTCCTTGATGACAAGAAATCATTGATCCCATCATTTAAATTCATTGAAGGGATGTACCAACTCTCAACTGCACATGCCACCAGGATTTAGACTCATTATCTTTACATGCTCTGTCACCAGTAATGCACCTGACTACAACTTTCTGAATGACACAAACTCAAGATAGACCACTCATGCCTTCATGAAGCTTTGATGGATGACACTAATTGAAAGGGATGGATACACAATTGGGAGACATATTAGGCCAAGGTTTTCAGCGTGTATTTTTCCATCTTCTTCTTGCCTTGGTGTAACTAATGGCTAGTTGATGTCCTCTGTAATTTTTAAACCTCCCAGATTTCATTTTGCCCTCAGTTGTTTCTCCACATTCCTCAGTCTTCCTTCTTATACTGGAGTCTTCATACAATTATAAATATATGTACAAATCCTTTTTAATACCCTCACTTTATACACACTGCTAACTTTACCCTCCAGCAAGACATTGTCACTTGAGCAAGGTGTGATGTGATGCGATTTTGTGTTACTGGTCTGGACTCCATGGTGTTACATGGGGTTGCTGAAGAGGTTGTTACTAGGGGTTACCAAAAAGAATTATCCCTTCAGCTATCTCTTTTTATTGCAATCAAAAATACATTCGAAAGCTCTCTCTTGGATAACTCAGGTATGTCTAAAGATAAGATTTTTTGTTTATGAAATATGTTGCAAAGCTCTTTGGTGGTGCTACAGGAGCCCTTGGCCTCGTCCCATCAACAATATTTGCTCCATTTTGGTGCTCTCAGGTCTCCTCCTCCTCATGCTTCCTGAACCTGCTCAGGTCACCTTGTGCATTGGAACTGACTGACACCACTCAGCTCCTGCCTTCAGTCCTGTGCGCCAATTCCATTTATAAACACACATTCTCTCATGAGAATCTGAGTGTCTCAACCCCACTGATGCTTTGGATTCAAGATTTGGAGCTCATGCATAGAAAGAGCTGCTTTTCTGATTCTCTGACCTAGCACGCAAAAGGTCAAGGAACATCCTATACTTAAAATTAAAACGGGGCGCTAAGAATTGAAAGTCCGCCAAATTTACATAATCATTGGTCAGCTCTTCAAGCGCCAAGGCTAGCGGAGCGCGCGGCATCAACAGTTGTATTACCACTGGCGCCGCAGGCATAAGCTCCGCGCAGCGGGCCCACGGCAGCGTGGGGGTCTGGGGGGAGCCCCCAGTGCTCCACGCAGTGGCCGTCGCGACCGGCGCCGCAATCTGAGCTTCAGATTTATACTGTTATACTGTAGTTTTATAGTAATACTATGAGTGGTGCTGTCCTGAGCAAACTTCACTGGCATGCGGAGATTTACTATGCTGTAGTTTTACAAAAATACTATGGGTGGTGCTGCCCTGAGCAAAATACTGGATTAAAGTCTCTACTCCACATCCACTGACTATGATTCCAACAAACAGTTGAGAGAAGTTTGTATCAAATTTTTGGTTGGAACTAATTCAAAGAAAAGTGACTTAAAGGAGTAGTTAATCTGACATGCCTTGATATATGTATGTATGTAAAAGTTAATCCTTGAACTTTGAGGGCCTGATGCAGGGCATCAAGACATATATCATGTATGGATATGTATTATGGGTAGGGATCTGCACCATACTGTATATGGTAATGGCCATATAAAAATGGCTGTAATATTTGCAAAATCTCTTCTTTACAGTATGGTATATGGTACAACTTCTGGCACCCATATACCATAGAAATACAGTATATGGCATGTTAGATCTCAAGTTACAGAGTCCCAGCTGATATCAATTATGCAAAAACCATTAATTTGAGTATTTTGGGACCCACCAACATGTAGCTACTTGCCAAATTCTTGCTATACAGGGTACCCATATAGCAGCAGTATAAATACAGCCATAAAAAGTTTCCGGACATACCCTTTATGGTATGCATCTGCAAAACCTGGTTGGTCTCCAGAGGTCTCCAGAGATCTCCAGAGCTCTGACAGCTGTCAAAAGCTGTCAAACTCCTCCAGACGTCTCTGGAGGTCTCTGGAGATCTCTGGAATCACTATCCTTGCTCCAGAGATGAACGAAATGTATTGTGATGGTACAGGTTTTGCTGATGTGGTTACAGGTACCTGTATAACCATACTGTAAACTGTAACTTATGGTTATGGTGCAGATCCCTAATTATTGGGTGAGTGAGACAACTTCAAGCAGGATGTCAGTGGAAGTGAGTGTAAGGGAGAAACCTTACAGTAAGTTCCTGTCCAGCAAAGTTTAACTCATAAATTTCATTTCATTCCATTCAATCTTCATAAATTTTCTCCCCATATGCTCATCTGGAACTGAGAAAATCTGAAATATCATTAAAATCATACCCTGAGGACCTCGGCCCGTGCCGTAGGCACGGGTCAAGCAAGCTTGTTGGTTGTGAAAGTATAACATGTTGTGAAATAGAACATAGGATCCAGGTTAGCATTGGACTGTAACATGTACTGAACAAAAACATAGCATGTACTGAGAGCAGGTCATGGGCTAGGAACAAGCATAAGATGTATCATGTATCATGTACTAAGGCTAAACATAAGATATGAAATACCAGCTGACCTTTGACTGGTGATGCAGGCTTAACATATATTGGGGATGCACAACATTTACTGACAGAAGCATGGGCAATGAATGTGTAACATGTACTGAGGTCAGACATAGTAGACAAGCTAAGATAGGCTGAACACACTTAACATGGATTGGAAGACATGAGAGAGGATCCAGAAGCTTCAAAACACATACTGCAGAGGCAAACTTACATGTGCTTTCATGTGCTAAAAATGCATCGGGATCATGAAAATCATCTACTGAAGGGTCAAAAACTACATACTTTAGTGTTAAAAAACATGTACTTTGAGGTCCATGACATGTGTTGTAAAATAATTTTTACCTGCTATTATTGCCAAATCCAATTTGCCATATTATTGCCATATCATGACAATGATAAAGTGCAGTGTACACTTGATGGTTTAATTTGAGAATTAAAGATAAACCACCAGCATAATTGAAGGATGAAGATTTTCCAGATCAAGGATGAGTATACACTGTACAGTATGAAGCACAAAGAGCTGGGTGAAGAGGAGCAGCTGCAAAGCTCACAGGAAGAGTTAAAGTTTAGGAGGAGAATCATTTGATCTTGAGCTGAATCGGCCTCTTCCATTCTTGGTGCCAGCATAGGGCGACATTCCTGCGTTGGGCAGCAGAGCTGTAAACCGTATACTAATGTCCGAATCAGGACATTAATGCGCAATTCAGCTAGCTTACTTGTAACTATATGCTATGGCATTGATACCCCAGCCATTGACAATTATCGTCGGGGAACGGAGAATGGAAACCCGCATGGACACACAGACGTAACGCGGGCCTTGACATCCTACAACTCTCAGGACCTCCAACACATTGACACTGTGACATCGTACGCTTGGTCCCCGAATCCTCGAAAATTCTACCACTACTGTCACCATCTTGCTTCCCCAGCTTCAAGGTGCCGGTATATGATGCGGAGGGGCTTCGAGAATCGGTAGGGTTTTGAAACATGACAAGGAAAGAAGAGTAAGTTGAATGAATGAGCAAGGTTGGTGACTGTGAGTGTAAAACTTCAGAGCATCGAATGAATCGGAGAAGATTAGACGCAGGAGACATAAACATGAATGATATCGGACTCTATTTTGGAATAGCTCGACACGCTACATTCACATTGGCTCGAGTGCGCCCGGGATCGATGATCGTGGTCTGACAACGACGTTTATAGTTTCAACAGTCATCATGGTTCACGGATGGAGATGAGGCGATGGCGGATGCCAGTGAACAATTTCACTGAATGAATGATCAAGCAACTTGAGAGTCAATGAGGTAGATAACAGATAACTAACTCACCGACATTTCCTATAAGTCATTCCGGATCGTCGGTCGTGGTTAAAAGCAAGTTTGAAAGACGGGTGTCACGTAGGTGAAAGAAACGGTTTGGTTTGTAGTACGCAACACTGCAACGAGTTCAGATCCCGTTCGTGTCCTGTGCTGATGCTCGATGCAAGATTGTTTCTTATTTTTTTTTACCAACCGTTCTTCGTCTGAGACTTGCCTTTCATCAGCGCTGGAACTCAAGTCTCCGTCCTCCACACAATAACCTCCTCGACATCACTCACCACATATATCGTACCCCTGGGTTATCCCTGATCCAGAGCTCTTCTAATGGCGACTAGAACCTGATCAAATTCAGCTTGCTACCACCTATAAATACACACATCCGTATGGATCGTCAGTGTACAACGAGTCTGCCTACCAGGAGACTGCTAACTACCCGCATCCATCGTCATCTACATCATACAAATGAATTTCAATACAGCCTAGCACACCAAGTAAACTAGTCCTGCGACAGAAGTGAGTAGTAGAGTCGAGTCTATAGGATGGAGAATGGATTGGCTTCGGGAATCAGAATATCGGATTTGCTCGTGGAAACTGGTTGCGGGTACTGGGCCTAGGGAACGCAAATGTGGGCCATGGACTTGACCGGCCGGTTGAAAGACAGTCCAGGAAGTATGAATAAAGGAATTTAGCAATACAAACATTACAACGCCAGGGCTTGAACCAATTTGCCGCCGCCGTGCGCTGATTCTTTTCACGGCGACCACTGTCATTTCTTGGAATATTCACTCACTCTCTACATTTCGTCAACGATCATTTTCCAATTCACCTTAGCTGGCCCTTTGCTTTTCTTCCTTTAATTCTTCCTCAGCATCAATCTTCACAGAACGACTCCGGGCATTTCGTTGTGACACGGATGGGTAGGTGGTTAATTTGGCTAGAATAGAACGAAAGGACGGGTAGAGGAGGATCTCACGTTGCGCTTGGTGCGTTCTAACGATTGTACGACCATGAGTGATCAGTCGCTGATAATATTCTTTTACCATAGTATTTCAACGATCCTTTCACCATGTAGAATACACCAATTTCTATCATTGTTGTCCGTCTTCCTACACTCATGATCCGCAGAGATAGAAGCCAAAACTCTTCAAGTCTTCAAAATAACACCGGGGTCTCACAGGATCCTCTCTTAGGACAACTCTCGACAGATGTGGACCGATTTCTTCACTCCTTCTTTCATTCTCGCTATCAATGAGCGATGATCTTCCACGAGAGTGACGAGCTCCACCTTCGAACACCTCATTCCATCCAATTCCCTTCTCAATGTCAATTCCAATGTCTCTTCCGTGCCATCCGAGAACCGATCCCAGTCAAAATGGATCCAAGAGACAACGACAACAGCCACGGGTACAATCCGAGTCCTGGTTTCCCGGCCCTCAATCTGGATTCAACGTGGCAACGACATCGCTAAGGTAAAACGGGCGACGACAAGCGGTGCTCTCCCATCTCTTTGATTCGGTGCTGTTGGATGATGCCAGATGATCAGAACTCGAACAGCCCAACATTAATCAGATGCGGATATATAGGTAACTTGACAAATTGTTCACAGAAGCGCACACAGACACTCTCTTCTCGACTTTAAGGTTTACTTTCCCAGTTCTCCTGGCAGGCCATGATGCCTTTGCTATCTCTTATTCTCGCCTTCTGTGTTGGTAAGCTTGACTTTTAGAGTAGTATATTCAGTCTCTGACTAGGATATCATTACTAGGGCTTGTTTCTTGTCAAAGCAGCGTTACCCTCTGGCAGTTTGGGGCGAACCGTTTGCTAGAGGGGAAAGTAACCCTCCCAATGCTTCCTGTGGGAGTAGCAACCGAGTCGGACGCGATTGCGACGACATACCTCTATGAGGTTGCGGATTCTGTAATGACTGCACCTGTTGATGGAGTTGTAGTAACTAAGCCTATAGATCCAAGTGAGTGTCCTTACTGTCAGCGCTCAACCAGTATTCAAATTTACTACTTCATACTTTAGTTACCCGTACAATCGTCGCTTCTGCGTCTGGATGGATCGAGAATTTCGGCCCTAGCGATGCCATTCGGTGTAATTTTATTAACCTGACAGCGGGCGAATGTTTCGACACAACTTCTACTGCCTTTGGGGCACCCACTCCTTTTGTGATCGCAGTTGCAGCCGAGTCCAACACATCAAGTACGGTGACGCCTGTTCCAACAGGTACTAGCACCAGCATGCCAATGCAGACCTCATTCGAGTCCACCTTGAATGTCGGCCCTACCATCACGCAGCCAGCCATCAGTCAGTGACCTTAGCATCTCGCAGACAGCTACCGCGTCTGCCACTTCCATTTCAAACGCTTCCCAGAGCTCCCGAAAACCATTAGTGGGAGCAATTGCAGGTGGTTCAATTGCGGGTTCACTAGTACTTTGTACATGTGTTGTTTTGATCCTGATGTGTGTAGAGCTCGGACTCCGATCGGAGGTATATGGGTCGCTCATTGATACCACTCAAACATTTTCTACCTTTACAGTAATTAGATGAATTGATTCTTGTTGCAGCGCCCTAATCACCAGAATACATTAATGTACTTGAATGCATACAATGTCCATATCATTCATATTCGGGAGGGGCCTGATGCTCTGCTCCTGCAACTCTAGCACTACGAATCTCCTCCAACCTACGTACAATTTGTAACTCCCGGAGTTCCCGTCAGCAATGCACCTTCCTCCGTAGATAAATTATCTGAGCTTTGTCCTCCGATGAAGCTCTTCTCCAGGAGCTTGAACTGGTTGCCCAATATGCAGATCAGAGTCAAGTGGTGTATCCGACGGACCCTGTGGTATCTCCAAGGAACTTTCCTCCACACCCTCTGCACGAGGAGCTGTTATCCATCCACTAGTTCTTTCCCTTGAGATCTTATCGATCTTATCAGCCCTGACCTTATTACCTCCAGGTAAGTTGGAAGGATCCAACTTTTCCTTAGGCCCAATGGAATAACAAGAATCCCTAGAAACAAAGGTAGCAGTTGTTTGAATGGAGTAAGCATCTGTGAGGGAGGAGGGGTCCGGTTCTAATGGAGCAGTCGTGGTAAGTGAGAATGGATCTCGGAAGGGATCTGGTTCCTCCAAGGTCATTGGTCCTTGCGGCAACATATGTTGCCCACTTGTTGAGTTCGACCTCTTTTCACCTTCCGCAAGATCCAAATATTTCAATGCTCCTTCTTGAAGCCCTTCAAGGGCCCTTCGATGAAGAAGATTTCTGCGCATCCTGAACAGTACAAATACCCCTGTGGCCATAATCGCGAGAGCCCCAATCGCACCTCCGATTATGGCTCCAATGTGATGCTGAGAAGCCGGAGTCGGAGCCACTGCGCTTGCTGCTCCTGAACTAGTAGGACTAGTGGTCGAAGTCAGGGCCTCCAATGTGGATTGCTCGATTGGCGACGCAGTGGAGCTTGGTACATCACTGATAACAGAGAGTGCATTATCCTGAACACCTGCTGTACCGAGAATTATGCTTCCACTGGGGTTCTGTCCTTCCGGACTTGTTGAATTGGTCGCTATAGCAGCTTGCTGCAATTAGATCAATTCAATAACATGATTTGTTAGCGGTACTAATGTGATCTGACCTGGAAGGCTGTAAAACTTTTAGCTTCTGTGATTCAAGTACAAGTGGTCAGTAATTAGCCATATAAGCACTGAATATTTTTCAACCTGTGGGGTTAATGGCAAAGACCTAATAAAGATGTAAATCATAGAATTGATCTTAGTAAGGTGAAACAATCAAATTCTACTAACCATACCAGCCTGGCAATGTGTACTTGTTAAGATGACCTTTGCAGTTTGATCAGAGAGTTGAAAGAAAGTGCAAAAAAATTGAGACAAAAACCTGGCTGCAGAAGAACCACACAGGTTCTATATTTTAGGAATTGATCAGACATCTATGACTTCAAAAGAAAAATAGCATGCCTGAGGCATCAATCACTGAACAAAGAAGAAAATTCAGCTGGGCGCATTCGACGAGGGGATGACAGGGTTGGGAATCTCACCTGCAAGAATCCTACAATCACCCCAAGTTCAGATTCAATTGGCTGTAACAGTATTATACATACTACATACCAGGTGGGGAAAGTGGGTCCAGTGGGGTCAGTGATATTCATAAATCCAGAGGAAATACCGGCACCAGTGCAAGGGGCAGCAAAAGTGGATTGTACTACTGACTAGATAGTAAATAATAAATATGTATGACTTAACATATTGAGTGATGGACTTACATGGTTTTTAGAAACACTAAAATATAGTGAAATAAATCATATTGGTTTAAGCAGACTGTGAAGAAAAAAAGTACAATTGGAAAGAGACTATATCTCCATTCTGCACACCAGTCAAACTTTGGGTTCTACCATGTTAAAATTGGAGAATAAAGAACAGATGAAGAAGTGTAGACATGCCTTGAGGGGTTGAATGCCACCGAGTGATTGAAGCCCACTGTAACATTCCATTGGTTTTGAGCATTGACTGAGATGACCACATATATGAGAGTAGCAATGAAGGACCAGAAATGCATTTTGGAGTCAATGATGGTCAGACTGGTTGAATAACAACTAGGAGCCTGTAGATGAGTGTTTGAGTAGGGGTACTTTCTCATATTAAATACTTACACTGCTCGCTGCTTAGTGGGAACAATTGAGAGATAATTTGGGAAGGGTAGAGATGCTGGACAAAAAAACTGCAAACTTCCGGTTATAAGTGGTTGGGGGCTGTATGATCATTATCAATAAACCATACCCTGCTATGTGTAAGTATCCGTGTCAATTTGACAGATAGCTCATACATACACTGCTGTGTGTTGGTATCTATGGAAATCTGGCACATCATGAGTTGAGCTCCCACAAAGGAACCATGAACAGCTTCCTGCATCAGCAAAACCTGGCCGGGTGATCGCCACAGCAAGGCCCCTCTGTGCAGCTCTGTACAGCAATTGATCGATATCAAGCTATGGTGATCACCCAGGTTTTGCTGATGTTGATGATCAGCCGCAAAGTAATAGAGCCACTCCTTGAAGTTGTCCCATTTGGATTTTATTCAACATAATTTTTTTTTGATTTCTTCGCTAATTTACACAGTTTTTCCGCGCCAGTCATGAAGGAAATTGGAGCATGATCACCGTGGCAAATTAAAACTCGCATTGGTCAACCGATGCCGTTAACTGTGCTTGGAGGTGTTGCGATCATTTTCCTAGTAATAGATGCTCATAATCTAATGATCCTTAGCACCACTGCGTGGCAATCCCCGACAGCCGAAGAAAGTACAGTCGTAACATAGAAAGCTCAGTATCTAGTTAGAAGCTAAATAATTTGTAGCACCAAGACGTAGACAACCGGAACATAAGTAAATTGTTCGGTCCAGCAACAACCTACAAAATATCAGACTATCTTTGTCATCACTCCAGTCCAAGTGATCGATTTCACTACAACCATCTCGAATTGAAACCGCAAAAAATGTCTCCTTGAAATCAAGCCACAGCATTTCTGTGAGATCGTCGTTGCAGCGAATTGTAAAAGATTCAACAAATAGGGAACAGAATGATGAACCTCTCTTGAACCTCTCTTGCCTCGCCCACACCGCGGGGCGATACAACTTCAATTGCAAACATGTGAGGCATGATCTCTTAATGAGCTCTCGCACTGCTGGTTTCTGCAATTTCCATGTCTCTTTAGATATCCTTGGCCCCCGAGTGAGTTTTCCCATATTCCGATACACAGAGGGCATAAACACAGATACAGTACAAAGACACAAAGCTCAAAACAATAAGCCATAATTATGCGATTCATTAGGTCGGACCAAAGGGTGAAAAAATAATTCACCACCCATGCACTTCATTATTAATTGCGCACACACTTCAATATGAATTTTGATTACGAGCCCATGGCTCCATATAGTGCATAGTGGGTGTGCAAAGTCAATACTACATATTGATGTACCAGTAAGTAATGCACCAGTAATGCACCCCATGAATGGAAAACTTCGTTAAAACTTGATAGATTGGCTCCAAACTTTCCAATATACCTGAGAATGGGAATTTTGGAAAATCATCATCTGGGACCTCAGATCAGATTGGATGCCGGGATATGAAGGCCTGTACTCACAGAACAGTGGAGCCTTCACCAGAATCCAGCATTCTATTACAAATGTCGGACCAAGGTCAGATTGCACTTTTGACTTTCATCAGAAATGTGGTGAATTTGATATTGCCTTTTTAACAATATCATGTGATCTACCGAGTGGTCCGACTGTTGCATCTGGCGCATCCAAGGTTCGTCAGGTTCAGTCTTTGCCTCGCATCACCCACCACTCATTTCAGTGTTGTGTTACCCTCTTTATTAATTCTATGATACAATTCCATAATGCTGTCCATTGCATAGTGAATGTGAAAGACATTGGTCGGTATAACCTAACTGACAAAGCCGGACAAACTTCGCACGCTTGGGCCTCTTGTCAGTGGGCAGCTCTGTGTGCAATTGAAATAATCCGCATTGTGCACTGAAATCTGGGAGCCATACATACACCATATTCACCATACGGGAAGGGCAAGCACAGGAGTGACGGATTTATAAAAATGTATTACTTAGTGTTAATGGATGGTGCCCAAGTGCCCATGCCAAAGTAGTACAATCGGAATTACTTACTAACCTGGGTTGGAGCAACAACCCCTTTAACTCTTGTTGCTCCAAACCAGGTACGATACCCTTTGAACTAAAAGCCCCGTACAACTAATATTAACTCTCATTTCTCTGAACCAGTTCTACCAAATATATCTTCATTTGAATCACACAACCATTGACAGGTTATGGGCCCCAAGCTCTGAAATTCTGCACATACACATACCATACATCAAGCTCAACAAACAGTCTAAACCCAACAAGCCTTATGAAGATATAACCCCTCAAAACTCCCCTCATCAACCATGACCAAATTCACAGACGATTCCAAGAAAAGCAACTGGAAAAAAATCTCACTTACCACTATAAAGGAAAACAAGGATGGTTCCAATAATTACAATGAATTCCATAGGAAATCTGAGCTTGAACTCGATGCTGCGGACTACTGGAAAGATATTGATGGCCCAGACTACAAGCTGCCAGTGATTCCTGCCCTTGAGATGAGCATGGAAGTCAACATCCTTGTTGAAGGTAACTGGGTAAAAGGCAAAGCCCACAGTAACAAAGCAGCAGTTGCATTGGCCAAAGCAGCAGCCAAGACTTGGCTAGATGGCAACAAGAAAGCCCTTGCCATTATTGTTAAGGCTGTTCCCACTCAGAAACTCTATGTTGTTGACAACTGCAAATCAGCTAACTCAGCATGGTTTGCATTAAAGAACAAATACAAACCAACAAACTCCCTAGCTGCCATATCCCTTAAACAACAAATCATCAGCAATTCTTGTAGAGACACCAATGATCCAGCCTCATGGTTAACCACCATGATTCAACTCTACAGTCGACTTTGTGATGTGGATCCTCTACTGATGCCTGATCCTGAGTTTGCTAAACACCTCACAATGTTAATGACAAGCAACAAAGACTGGTGCTACTGTTGCGATCATCTTTGCGAGAAGATGAAGGAGGCTGAAGCAGCAGGGACTCCTTATAGCTCAAGGCAGGTCATACAACACCTTCATGAAGAATAAAATCCATAAAGGGTAATCGGCATCAATGATTTCAGTCAATGCAATCCTCGCTGGAAAGAGAGGAAAACAAACCAATAACCCCTTACCTGGTGCCTACTTGGTTGACTCCCCTTCCTTGTCAACTTGACAACAGCATCAATCTCAAAGGACAGATTGTAAACTGAAACCGTACCCAGGAGCAAATGAGAAGAAGAAGATCTGCAGTAACAAATTTTGTGGTTACCCAATCGGACACACGATAGACGAAATGTTTTGCTTACAATGGTGGAAGTGCAGGAAAGTACCTGGACTGGTATAAGGGATTGAGGAGAATCCACCTGTCCCCAGACACAAGGGCAGCAGACCGGCGAAAAGAAATGCTGAAGAAAGTAGGTGTGAGTGCAAGAATGGCTGAACCAGAGGATGAGACTGGTGACCCCAGTTGAGACACTGTGTTAGCCAGCTATGGCCAAGTGTCGGATGAAGAGTCAAACAGTCTCTTGAACAGGATTGATGGTGCTTTCTCGTTCTTAACTGACAGTATTATTGAAGACAATGAACCTGTGGATGCGTCAGAAAAGATCACTGTGAATGCCATAGCTCTAAACACAAACAAACCACAGGAAAACACAATTAATCACGACACTGGAGTGACATGCCATATCTTTTGAGACCAGCAGTTCTTCCACGACTACATCCTACTCAATGAACCCCTTAAAGTGCATGGTTTTGGTTCCAAACTATTGGCAGTGGCTGTAGGAAAAGGAATGATTGTACTTCAGTCAGAAATTGGGAACTCATACTGCAATTTCTCCCTTTCCAATGTATTACACATCCCTTCAGTGTGCATTGCAACCTAATATCTGGTTCCAGGTTGGACCAAAAGGGTGTTAGTACAAGGACAGGAAATGGGAAGATCACATATCTGAACAAGAACAACACCTGTTTCACTATAGGATCCATTGTGCAAGATTTGTACAAGATGGACATGATGCCAGTTATATCCCCAAACTGTGATCCGAGGATCCCCTCAGATATCTCCTGCAATCAGAAGCCTTCGGTAATTGTGTCCATGGTACCGGACATTACAAGATTATTCAATCCCAGTATGGATTCCACGAGTAATAAACAGTTGAGTTTTACCACTGTCTAATTGGGGCACTTGGATGTTAAAGGCTTCTCACATGCTACAACAGGCCTACCCATAGATACGGTGGAAGTCAAGAACTGCCGTATCTACACGCTCGCAAACATTAAACAACTACCTTTTCCTAAACAGTCCAATACACACACTGGCTATCCTCTCTTTTGTATACACTCTGACATTTGCGGCATGTCTACCCCTCAGCTATGGTAATTTTTGCTACTTTATCATCTTTATAGATGACTATTCCCTGCTACATCTGGATCTTCTTCTTGAAGACCAGAGACAAAGCAATCACTTGCCTTGACGAGTTCCACCTGGCAGCGGAACGTTACCTTGGATACCCAGTTGTCTCTCTCCGGGTGACAATGCACCTGAACTGGTATCAGGCGCTTTTGAATCCTACTGCAAGAAGGTCGGGATCACCTATGAGAGACCTGTGCCTGGTGCACACAAACAGAATGGTGTGGAAGAGCAGACTATCCAGACCATCGAGCACATGATTTGTGCTATGCTGGTCAATGGAAACCTCTCTTACTGGTTTTGGCCATTCTCAGCCCTCTCTGGTGTCCACGTAAAGAACCAAGTCCCTCACTCAGCCATTTCTGACAAGACCAAAACCCCATTTGAGTGCATCACAACATTGTGCAGACCTTTCTCATCTACGACCCTTTGGTGCTCTAGTAACTGCAAGGAAGCCAAATGTGGAGAGGCAGCCCAAGATTCACAAACAGCGGAGAAGAGGGTTGATTTGTTGGATATGCCAAGGACTCCAAGGGATATCTCATTTACTTCCCAAAGTTGCGCACAGTCCTCACCCATCGCGACATTGTTTTCTACAGCTTCCCTGTCTCACTCCCCTCATTACCACCCTCCAAACTACTATGGGATGACCTCCCTGTAGACATCGACCACCATTCAGACAACACTGAACAAGGTGGCAAGTGTTTTACGCACCCTGACCTGTCTGAATTGGACAATGAAATGTAAGTAACAACTCCATTTACCCCAAAAGAATTTATACTAAAACTACATACCTGTAGGAACCCGCTGACTGGTGATGAAAACATGTTGAACTGCTCCACACGGTGGTGTCATGGATGTGTAAATAGCACTCCATTAATATTAACATGTTTTTTCTAAACCCTGCAACTGCAGAGACATCAATGGCGATAACATGGAAATGACACCTCCAGTCCCTCCTAGATGTGGTGCTCATACTAGACAGTTACCTGCGCGATACATGGTTAACTTTGTTGGCATAATGAATGAGGAGGGGGCACAGGGAAGAAGACCCACTGATTGACATCCTCACCACCAACTCAGAACTTGAACTGGGATATGAGGAGCAAGATTTCCCTACCATCGTCCAAAGCTTCATACGAGCAGAGGTAGCCAATGCTGCTCTCACCCATCCCATCAACAATCCTGAAGCCAGAGATCCTGCCACTGGACAAGAAGCACAGTCATCAGTCTACTGGATCTACTGGCTCGCTGCAATCTATGAAGAACTCAAGTTGTTGAAGGAGAAGGGCGTTTATGAAGAAGTTGATGAGATACCGCAAGGGAGGAAAGCTATGGGCTCGAAATGTGTTTTACATATCAAACGCAACAAGGAAGGCTTCATTGTGCATTTCAAAGCCAGACTCATTGCAAAAGGGTTCAAACAAATCCCTGGACAGGACTCCACCTATACATTTGCCCCTGTCGCCCGCTGGGAATTGATGTGAACTATCCTTGCTCTCACTGCTGAACACAACATGGAACTACAGCAAATCAACATCAAGACCGTGTACCTAAATGGTCCCCTTGATGAGGAGATATACATGAAGAAACCTCACATCGCTGGATCAGGTTATTGGAGACTACGAAAAGGACTATACGGACTCAAACAGTTGGGCAGACAATGGTATCAAGAACTTAACTCGAGGCTGGAGTCAATTGGTTTCAAACAACTCGAATCGGACTGGAGCATATACATCCAAGAATTGGATGGAGAATGCACGTATATTACCACTGGCGTCAATGATATGCTCATTGCCTCCTCCTCCATGAAGGAATTGGACCTAGTCATGGATCAACTCACCTCACTATCCGAGATCACAAACAATGGTGAACCTACTTTTCACCTTGGTTGTGGCATATCGCAAGACCAATCTGCGCGTTCCATCTCAATTGATCAATATTGGTACACTCAGTCCATCCTCCATGAATTCGGGTACGAAAACTGCAACCCAGTACACACACCGATGGACCAGGCAAATGTCTCTCCCCACAAACGACACCGCTCTCGTCTGAAGAACAGAAATTGGTTGAAAGTTTTCCATACAGTGCAGTTGTTGGGAAGTGCATGTACCTCTCCAACTGTTCCAGACCCAACATCAACTACACCATATGGGAACTTGCTGGATACATGGTCAATTTTGGCCATCACTCATTGCCGCTGCTAAACACCTACTACAATACCTGAAAGCATCTCCTCGCTATTGCCTCAACTTGGGATCAGCGGATACTACCTATCCAACTATTCAATCACTATCCAACTCAGACTGGTGAATGGGAGACTCTCAAAAATCCATATCTGGATTCTTCATCATGATGGGTAACTCCCCTCTCTCATGGAGTTCAAAGCAACAGGGCGTGGTGGCTTTGTCATCTTGTGAGGCAGAGTACCTTGCGTCCACCCACTGCACTCACAAAATACTATGGTTCAGAAATCTTTTTGCGGAGTTAGGCTTTCCCCAATGCTCCCCCATGTCACTTTTTTGTGATAATCAAGGCACGATTGCCTGCACACATGATCCACTTGCACACAGTAAAATGAAACATATTTCTATTTGCAATTGTATCTTGAAATGCCAACTCAATGTGATCCATGTCTCAAACAAAGATAACTTTGCGGACCTCCTCACTAAGCCCTTCACCGGATCTTACATTCTCGATGGACCTCTATGCTTCGACTGGATGCAGGACAAGGGGGGTGTTAATGGATGGTGCCCAAGCACCATGCCAAAGTAGTACAATCGGAATTACTTACTAACCTGGGTTGGAGCAACAACCCCTTTAACTGTTGTGCTCTGAACCAGGTACGATACCCTTTGAACTAAAAGCCCTGTACAACTAATATTAACTCTCGTTGCTCCAAACCAGTTCTACCAAATATATCTTCATTTGAATCACACAACCATTGACACTTACACCACCATTTGTGCGGAAGCTCTGATTTAGCTCCTTTGATGGAGCTTCCGGATGCTTCCCAGGAGCTGTCACCGTGCTCAGATTCGCCCTCATATTCAGCTTTCAGGGAGGGCAAGCTTTCTGGAAGCTTTGCGGGAGGCTCCGCATATCTGCTTGTTGGTTGTTTTTTTTCATCCGGCAATAATTTTAATGGTATACAAAATGCATTTGGAAATTAACTACGAGTGTACAAGATGTATAAGTTGGAAACATGGAAGAGTCTCAGCTAATACGGAGAGCTAAGACCATCTCTGAGGAACATGATCAAGACCGCCAAAAAATTTGCATTGAATACCAGGCCTTAAAACCCTCACAAAAGGTGCTATTACAAATGCCACTGTGGTACCACCATGGTGCAGATAAGAGCAAACTGCAGCTTAATAACCGTACAAAGGAGAAATGCCTGCGGCAGAACCACAGCATCCACCTAGTCAGTGATGCACTGAACCTACTAAAGAGATTAGACTTACCTGAACACCTACCAACGTCAGAGTGCAACTGTAATGCATGCAAGGTAGACCAGAGGAAAGGCTGCAAGAACCCACACAAATGTGCTGAGGCTGCATCCAAACGACTACACCAGCTCCAAAAGCACTGGAATCCACTTGTGACCCCCACATGCTCATCATCTTGATGAGATAAATCTGGAAGAGGGAGATGTGCTGTTTGATGCAAATTTTGAAATGAATAATATAGCAGATGGCTTCCGCATATTCACCAAACTCGATGATAGGACTGAAGCATATGAACATCCCAATGACCAAGTTCACATAGAAGATGAGCAGACAGTAGAGGTATGGTGTAATGGAACATCACAACAGCCAGGCACAGCAGAAGCAAGAGCTGGAGGTGGAGCATGGTACTCACCCTTTGATGATCGGAATGCTGCAATTGCAGTCCCTAAGGATGAAAAGCAATCTGCACCCACAGCTGCAGCAATTGCAGTTTTATATGCTATTTTAAATGCTCCTACCAACAAACCATTAAGATGCATCACTACAAATGAGCAAGTACTCAAGAATATAACAGAGCAACTCACTGGCTGGAATGACAGGGGCTTCCATAATGTGAAGGATGCAAGAGTGTATAAGGCTCTCCTGAGCCACCTCTGAGCCCGTGAAGCACCAACTATATTCCGCAAAGTGGACAAGAAAGGGAATTTAGATGCATACAGAGGAAGTATGAGCCTAGCAGAACAGGCCACTCTGGGCATTGACACTATTGAGCCAATCTTAAAAGTCAATATGAAGTTTGACCTCAAAGGCATCAAGCTCTCAACAATTACCCAATCCCTAGCCTATAAGACAATTAAAGGGCAAAATAAGGCAAAACCACGTCCAGCCACAGAGCGTACTATTGGCAAGGTGCAACGTGACCTCCGTGTAGAAAACCATGTCACACCAATGGCAGAGCACCTATGGAAATCAATCCGTGACCCTGAGTTACCCCAAAGAATAAGGGACTTCCTGTGGAAGTCAATGCATGATGCCCATCATGTAGGCAGATTTTGGAAACACATACCAGAATGCGAGGAAAGGATGATGTGCGCGCACTGTAATGAGATTGAAAGCCTTGAGCACATCCTCCTAGAGTGTGATAGACCTTGGAGGAGGCTAATATGGGAAATGGCTAAAAGCCTATGGCCTAAGACACCTGACCATGGCCCCTGGAAGGAGCCTAATCTAGGAATCATACTGGGTACAAATCTCCTTGAATTCAAGGATGCTAAGGGTAAACCAGCACCTGGGATTAAAAGACTCTACAAAATACTGATTACTGAATCAGCCCACTTGATCTGGAAGCTGCGTTGTGAGGCTGTAATAGACCATGAAAATGATGACATTCCTGACAAGGAAACTTATAACAGATTATGCCAGGTCCTGAACCAGAGATTAGCAAGGGACCAGAGCCTTACCTACAAACCAAGGTGGAAGAAAAGTGCACTAACAAAAAAGAGAGTGCTCCAGACGTGGAATCCAATAATCAAGGATCCACAAAAGCTCCCTTCGGACTGGATAGGTGAAGCCGGGGTTTTAGTGGGTATTGGGCCCTTCAACAACTTTAAACAGCATCCACCGTAATCTTTTAAATGGATGCAAATGCCGTGGACAAACCATAGTCCGGTATGCCCGAAGCCCCACACTATAGTGAGAGCTATGTGCAATGTCACCCAGACAGTGTGCATTTCCTTGGTGGTGGCTTTATTTCACCCTTTTCTCCGAAGGTTTCTCCACATGGATTTCCCCTTCACAAACTATGCAGTGGTTTGGCGCTAGTCCTACACAGTTGCCAGCTACTGATGTCTATGACACGTACCACCAAAAAAAAAAAAAAAAAAAAAAAAACGGACTGGAGCATATACATCCAAGAATTGGAGGGAGAATGCACGTATATTACCACCGGCGTCGATGATATGCTCATTGCCTCCTCCTCCATGAAGGAATTGGACCTAGTCATGGATCAACTTACCTCACTATCCGAGATCACGAACAATGGTGAACCTACTTTTCACCTTGGTTGTGGCATATTGCGAGACCAATCTGCACGTTCCATCTCAATTGATCAATATTGGTACACTCAGTCCATCCTCCGTGAATTTGGGTACGAAAACTGCAACCCAGTACACACACCAATGGACCCAGGCAAATGTCTCTCCCCACAAACGACACCGCTCTCATCTGAAGAACAGAAATTGGTTGAAAGTTTTCCATACAGTAAAGTTGTTGGGAAGTGCATGTACCTCTCCAACTGTTCCAGACCCAACATCAACTACACCATATGGGAACTTGCTGGATACATAGTCAATTTTGGCCCATCACACATTGTCGCTGCTAAACACCTACTACAATACCTGAAAGCATCTCCTCGCTATTGCCTCAACTTGGGATCAGCGGATACTACCTATCCAACTATTTGATCACTATCCAACTCAGACTGGTGAATGGGAGACTCTCAAAAATCCATATCTGGATTCTTCATCATGATGGGTAACTCCCCTCTCTCATGGAGTTCAAAGCAACAGGGCGTGGTGGCTTTGTCATCTTGTGAGGCAGAGTACCTTGCGTCCACCCACTGCACTCACAAAATACTATGGTTCAGAAATCTTTTTGCGGAGTTAGGCTTTCCCCAATGCTCCCCCATGTCACTTTTTTGTGACAATCAAGGTGCGATTGCCTGCACACATGATCCACTTGCACACAGTAAAATGAAACATATTTCTATTTGCAATTGTATCTCGAAATGCCAACTCAACGTGATCTATGTCTCAAACAAAGATAACTTTGCGGACCTCCTCACTAAGCCCCTTCACCGGATCTTACATTCTCGATGGACCTCTATGCTTCGACTGGATGCAGGACAAGGGGGGGTGTTAATGGATGGTGCCCAAGCACCCATGCCGAAGTAGTACAATCAGAATTACTTACTAACCTGGGTTGGAGCAACAACCCCTTTAACTGTCGTGCTCTGAACCAGGTACGATACCCTTTGAACTAAAAGCCCTGTACAACTAATATTAACTCTCGTTGCTCCGAACCAGTTCTACCAAATATATCTTCATTTGAATCACACAACCATTGACACTTACACCACCATTTGTGCGGAAGCTTTGATTTAGCTCCTTTGATGGAGCTTCCCGGATGCTTCCCAGGAGCTGTCACCGTGCTCAGATTCGCCCTCATATTCAGCTTTCAGGGAGGGCAAGCTTTCTGGAAGCTTTGTGGGAGGCTCCGGCATATCTGCTTGTTGGTTGTTTTTTTTCATCCGGCAATAATTTTAATGGTATACAAAATGGCATTTGGAAATTAACTACGAGTGTACAAGATGTATAAAGTGGAAAATGAAAGAGTCCTCACTAATAAAGATCTTATCTGAACTTAAAGCTTCAAGTTGAACAACAGTTGAACATGCAAATGAGTTCTTGAAGGGAAGCACGCACTTGAGGTTGAACTTCAAAAGCATTGAAAATTGAAACTGAAATTTGAACTTGATGGAATATTGCATTGATTGCTTGAAGCTGGTCTGTAACTTGAAACAACTTGATGTGCTTGTCTTTTTTGAAGTTTGGCCAGTTGGTCATCTTTGTATATCAGAGTTTGACTTTGAGGGACTGCTAAGATTTGATTGTGCCTTTTAAAGGCTTGAAAAATACTGAAGTAAGTCCTGAATCATTGAGGCCACGAAGAGGCTGGTTGACTTGAGGAAGGAAGGAAGGGGAAGGAGCAGAAGGAGCGTGAACGCGAATTGAACATAAGTCACGTGTAAAAAACATAAACGGCCCGGAGGATAGGTACTTGGAAGGTCTGACAGAGCTTTACGGAAACTTTTGATGAAGAGCTGCGGGATAGCTGCACAAGAGGTTCCCGGAACCGATTTATAGAGCCTTCCATGCAGCTTGGGACCAGAAGCTGTTAGGAACCTCTGGTGCAAATGGTGGTGTAGTTCATTAACTCAGTTTGAACTCAGTAATAATTCTTGACTGAGGCGCTTATAATTGACACTGATAAATGAGTCATAAGAGATGGCTGGCAAAGGCCAAGACATCAGACATTTCTTGAAAAGGGTATTTCATATTCGCCACACTTCTGATGTCAGATCGCGGTCAGAGGCCAAAGCGCACTTGCGCTGGAGCACACGCCGATTAAGCATAACTGCGCCGCCGCTCTCTCCGCTCTCCTGCTTCCATGGCATCCAATGTTAGCGCCCCCTATGCTATGTCTCCATCGTATGACCTACCATTCAACAAGCCCTAGAATGTACATTGCCACTGCAGGTACTTACCTTGCAGAGATGTCCAGAGGCTGCTTCATAGGGATTCGGCAACAAGTACATTGGCAAAGATACACTAGAAGGATTTCTGCCTTTGTAATTCCAACTTGCAATCACCATGAGACATCGCATACGTATCATTCATTCATTCATATCTCTTTAGTAGAAACGCCCAAGTCTTCCGCGACGATGAGGAAAGCCTTTTCCCTAGACAAATCACAATGAATTTCAATCCTCATAGGCGGCTAAAGGCGTAAACATACCCAACAATAAGAGCAGTATTATAAGTGTTCGCGCCAACGTTGAGCGGTACGGTGCTTAGGTCTGTGAGTTGAGACAAGACATCAGTACTAGTATAAGAAATCGAAGGACAATGAACTCACCAGCCACTTTCAAATTCTCTACCCCGTACACATTCAGTCGAGGATCGACCACTCCGCCGGCGGCTCGAGGCTTCATCGCACATGTACCAAGCTATGAAAAAAAGACAAAGTTCAGAATTGCATCACAAGACTGGGACTGGCGTTCCCAAAGGCTTGCTTCGAAGCTACTCACCGAATGCCACGACGTTGACACTATACATACAAATCCAATGCAGTTCTTCAGCGAACAAAAATAAACAAAAGAAATGTGTTCTCACCCGTAGCCCTATGGTGATCGTCAATAGCTTTATCATCCTCCGCCGAATATACGATATCCGGAGTGTCAATGTCAACGGGACCAGGCGCGCTAGGAGCAACTGAGCTCGTGGTAGTTGTGGACGAAGGGAACTTCGGATGACCAGCAGGAATTTCCCCTCTGAACGACCTCATCCTTCGGGCGATCTCACGTCCTCGTTTATAACACCACCGGAGGATAGCAACGTCTGTGGGGCTGTAAAATGAAGCATCAGCGGTCAAAAGAACGGGAGAAGGATAAGGAGGGGGGTAAAGAATACACACTCTTCGAGGTACCCCGGATTAAACCTCAAAGGAGCCCAGGGATTCGTTCCGGAGGTGATATGAGTGTAGCCTATCGCGCGGGGGTACAGCTACAAGGACAAGAATTTCAATCCACGACAATGGAGGCACAGATAGTATGAAACATACGGTACAGAATGGCATAGAAAACGTCTTTGAACCCGGTGGAGATGGTGCAGTACTCAGATTCCTATATCACAATGACCGAAGTTGAATAAATTCATCCGAGCTAGCGACCTCGCAAATGTGAACTTACCCAGCAGCAGAACACAATAACGCAACAGCCTTATCCGGTGCCCCAACGTAAAAGTCTTGCCAAATTTTCTTGAAAGACGGTCCAAGTTCTGCGAGTTCCTTGGGTGTAGGACGCATTTTGATCGCTGAGTCGATGGAACTTTATGAAAAGAGGTAAAGATGAGTATGAGTATGCCAGACGGGTAGAGCCCAGGTAATCGCGAATCGAGACGGATACTAGACTGTAACTACATAATACTCACTTGTGCGCCAGAAGACCTGTTCCCTTCTCCGTCCATTCCGCGAGGTATGCTGTCATAGACAAAAACCACATTGCTTAGTATAAATCAGTAGCGAGGGAGAAACCATACGTTTGATAGCCTCCTCGTCACCACCAAATATCCCGTCTAAGCAATCGGAATCCTCCGAGGAAAGGTATGGGGTTACGCAGAGATTGTGGTCTGTGAAATCGGTGTTAGTCCGAGCAGGAAGAAAGGACAAGAAACACCGAAACGGATGGAAGAGGAACGAGCCAACGCATAAAGCACTGAAAGAACAACGCGAATAGGCCGGGAAAGATGCAGAAACTAACCATTATAATTCTCTCCAACGCCCGGAAGATCAACCAATTGATCCACATGTGCTTTAGCGAGATGCTCTGCGGAGCCAATTCCTGACCTGTAATGCGAACGAATGAGAAACACAGCTGAAAAGAAAATCCTGACGCACCGCTCCAACATCGCAGGCGAACCGAACGCTCCGCCTGACAGGATCACTAGGCGGGACGCATACACCGTTTGAGGAGGCGTTTTCGCCTCGCCAAGGACGTTGAAGTCATCATGAGCAGCGTACGAGACGCCGACTGCACGGTTGTTTCTGGAGATACAAAATGCTGGAGTCTGAAAATCAGAAGAAGGAAGAAATTTGAACACATACTCGAACAAAACCTTGACAACGCGTCGATTGGTTAGGATGTGCAGGTTCCGCTTGGATTCAGGATTGAGGTTGTAAATGAAATGATGTGCCGTGTCTGAGCGTTTTCCGGTATGAGTGTCGATGTACTTGCGCCAAGGCTAAACGTGAAGCAGAAGAGCTTAACATTAGGCTGTCTTTAGTCGCGCGGATACCGACTCACCGAATAAACGTCAACCGTGTAAAAATCTTGAGCATCCAAAGTCGACTGCGTCGCGGTCTTTCGGTCCCGATCATATTGAGCTGCGACTTCTAGAAACTCCCTCCCGATATTCGTGTCCTGTCCTCCGTGAGAGACCTTGATGGGACCAGTGAACCCGTGCACGGAAGAGTCGCCGGAGGCGATTTGGTAGGTCTCGACCTGTGTAGGTGAGAGGGAGAGAGGAGGGGATAAGATGAGAGGATGGAGAATTTTAGTTGATGGACGTTGAAGAGTCGATCGATATGACAACACGTACCTTCCTCGCTAAAGGAATAAGATCCTTCGACCCCCAACCAGAATTACCCACTTTTTCCCAATCATCGTAGTCTGAAGCAGCAGCACGAGTGTACACCATGACTATGAAATAGCCCAGTCAGTCTGAATCCTTCAAGGGACTGCACTCGACTCACAGTTAACCGCAGATCCTCCTCCCAAACAGCAGCCTGTTGGTACACGAATGGATCGTCCACCAAGGGCATCACTGGGTATGGAATCGTGGTGAGAGAAAACGTGTCCTTGCCCCAAGTTGTTTATATATCGACCGGGTTGGACGTGATTATGAAGATCTTCGGTGTGTGAGCCCGCTTCGATGATCTGAAAGGGTAGGATTCGCTTGAATGAAGAATACATAGCGGCAATAAGATCTCACCAGAATTTTCAACGATGGATCAGCTTGGGCAAGTCGACCAGCAATGATACAGGCAATTGTACCTCCTACGAAACGACAATGAGAATGAGAAAAAAAGCTCCAAAGTCAGACTCAGAGCCCATGCTTACCGCCAGCAAAGACAACATCGTAAGATTCGAGAAGAGACATTGTAAGAGTGGGTCTTTCATATCCACACTCGGGCTCTTTTATGTGGCCTAGAAGGCATCCGATCAAGGTTAGTCTACTAATCAATCCACCTAAACATAGCAGCTGACGCAGCAGAGCATTCCCAAGGCTTGCAAAGCAATATTTCCGCCGAGAACATTGATCGTTTTTCGTAGATGACCTGAAAGAACGGAGTCGGTAACCGCCACAGAGTTGAATCTTGGGCTGGACGGTTTGAGCTCAAATACTAAGCGCCGCCGTTGTTCCAACAAGCGCTCATCACCTCTTCGGCTTCACTCGGGCTTCACTTCAAATCACACTACGGCGTACGCCTCCCCGCAGAGTCCAGGCAAATCCCGTTATCTCCACCTCACTTCCTCCAACCTTTCCTTCCATCTTAGTATGAGTCGAGTCTCCATGAGCTCCAACCCGGCGCTTGCGACTTAGTTGGTCACCGTTGCCGCAGTTGACGACGTGCTCAGTGGATTCGTGGTTTTCCATAGACGTACGACGAAAAGCGATTATCAATTACGACGGCAGGCTTAACCTGCGTCCTCACAGAGCTTATCTGCTTAACCACTTGGCTATAGCGCCTGTACAGTGTGTGGCAGTTTACAGTCTTGCTTTGTCTTAATTATTGTATCTGATTCTGTCAATATCGTTACTCTTTCCTCTTCTTTCCTTCACCACCACGACGCTGTGACCTGACTACGGCCTCGATGGCAGTTCACAGAGGCTCTTGTTCACAAAATTAATCTTAGACCGTCTCTCATCTTCTTTTTCGACACCAGACTCAGCGCAAAAGTCAACGCACGACGCGTCAAGCGTGGACGGAGCTTCTAGCCAGATAGACTCGCAGGCGTTCGTCAAATCATGCGAATAAGGTAAATTTGAACAGGCCCACTGCCACTGAGCTACAGTAACATTGGTTTCACGTCTTTCTTCCGAATGACTCAATCCTCCTGCTCATTCGATGCAGTGATGCTAGCTAGGCACAGGCAACATTGAGAAAGACCATTCCTTGAAGATAATTCTCCCTCCCACCAATCAACGAGTAATTACCGGAACAATGAAGCTAATGAAAGTTAGGCCCCGATGCCTAGTTGAGAGGATGTGCGTTTCTAATCCAATCCTCATATCGATCAAGTTATATACTAATTGTTCTAGTTTACTATATACGAGTCTATAGCAATCATCAATCAACCCTCGTAACTATCCCTGGGTAATAAAACGCGCCCTTCCTTACTCTTTCTTCTGTGACGCGGTATAATCTGCTATACGTTCTAAGCGAAATCCTCTTTCAAGACAAGCATACCTCATCCCTCCTCTATTCCATCAGGTCTGCGAAAAGAAAAGAAGGACCCCAAACTCTGCGTCCGAATTGCCTTCATCATCAAACGGCGTACAGCCTTTCTTGTCCCTAAATCCAAGACCATAGCCAATCGACTATACTGTAGAGAAGAGATCGGGAGCGTGGAACGTTGAACTTCCATTCAACTCAAGGCTTGACTCTCATTTTAATCTCTTCATTTTAAATCTGACTAATACTTATTTTTCCTGGAATCAACTCTTCTTGCCTTCATGTTATCATAATCAACGGTCACCGGAGGCCCCCAGAAGCTCCCCCAGACCCCCGCCCGGCCAGGTGGGCTTCATTTACGCTAGCATTTCGGCCTCATTTACGCTGATTTGGACAAGGACCATGATGTATAATACACCAAAAATCTTAAATTTTTCAGTGCGCGCTGCCCCGCGCGTTTTTCAGGGGGTTCTAAACAGTCTCTGGTACACTGGAGTTTCGAATGATCATTTTTTTTGTATTTCTTGCCGTGATTTCTAGCCATGAGGTATGCTTATCTCTAAAATGCTGTGAGCTTTGAGGCCTATTTTATGCTAATTCAGGCGGTATGTTTCAGCACTTAAGATCGGGAGCCAAGCGAGGTTCTCCCGTCTCTTTGAATGGGTGCTGTTGGATATGATGCCAGATGATCATGATACATCACTGTACAAGAACGAATTCGACCAGAATATATATATATATAAATTCACAGAAGCAGCGTACAGACACTCTCTTCTCGACTTCAAGATCTTCTTTGCCAGCTTCCTTTGGCAGGTCACCATGCCTTTGCCATTTTTTATTCTCGCCTTCTGGATTGGTAAGCTCGACTTTCCGCGGTAGACTAGTATACTCAGCTAATGACTCTTCCGTTACTGGGATATTGTCTTAGGGCTTGCTTCTTGTCAAAGCAGCATTACCCTCTGGGAGTTTGGGGCGAACCGTTTGCTAACAGGGAAGGTAACCCTCCCAATGCTTCCTGTGGGAGTAGCAACCGACGCGATTGCAACGACATACCTCTATGAGATTGCGGAATCTGTGGTGACTACGACGGCTAATGGAGCTGTAGTAACTTTGCCTATACAGCCAGGCGAGTGTCCTTACTGTCCGCTCACTGGTTAGTACTCAAATTTCACTACTTCATAGCCACGCGTACAATCGTCGCTTCCGCGTCTGGATGGGTTGAGAATTTTGTTAGTGACACAATTCAGTGTAATTTTATCAACGCGACAGTGGGTGAATGTTCCGACACGGCTTCTACTTCCTTTGGCAAGCCCACTCCTATTGCGGTCGCAATTGCAGCCTCTGCTACATCAAGCTCCGTGACGCTTTTCCAAACAGTCACTAGCATGCCGACACAGACCTCAGTCGGTGCCCCTATCATCACATCGACAGCTGTCGCGTCTGCCACTTCCATTCCAACACTTCCCAGAGTTCCCGGAGACCGTCAGTGGGAGCAATTGTGGGCGGTGCAATTGCGGGTATCCTAGTCCTTTGTGCTCTTCTGATCTTGATGGTATGGCTACTTCGACGAAAACGGCAATCACATCAAGAATCAGTGGATTTTGAGACACCCAGTGCACCGGTCGAGCATGCACGGTAAGGCTGGGAATATTATTATCCTAGCCAAGCAGGTGCTTAACCGACTTCTTGCAGTGAACTTACTTTCCAGAATTTGGCCCCGCTTCGTTCAACTGATTCAGAACAAATATCTAGTGCTCCATATATAAGTTCCCTGGCAGAGGTAAGCCCTATTATGTAGCTGTATCCGTCAACCTTTAACTTTCATTCGAATTCTCTATAGACGACAAGTGACGATAGTGAGAGACCACTACAGCCGCAAAGTTGGAAAGGTAGACTTGCGCGAGAAGAACATCTGCAGGCTCTGTCAATAAGCACACCGTCACTACAGGATGATAATAGCCATTATAATGAACAAGTTGTAGCTCCGCAGGTGGCAGATAGGATGGTTGATATTTTGGAGAGATTGAGGAGGTTAGAGGAGCAAGGCGAACCTCCACCAAACTATGGGTAGTATTAGTGCTGGGGTAGCTAATTTAAAGACATGGACATCTATGTACGAGCTCCGGGGACAATTTAAACACTGCTGGCGGCGGACTCTACTAGACTCTACCTCTTTTACAGTCACGTCCCACACTTTACTGACGCTGCGCGCTCACCGGTCCCTAGTAAAGTCAATGTAGATTTTCTTCGTTTGAATGCCTGTTCACGACTCATACATTTCATATCAGCTGTTGAAATGACGAGCCTTATCTGGCAAGTAAGGATCTGAAAAGGTTCTTGAAGAGTTAGGTTCGATGGCTGCATACTCTCAGCCATTGGACAGTTCCTTTCACTGCATTTGCCCCTAACACCAGGAATCATAGCTTACAAGCTGTGGACATAATCGTGTTTACCTCGAAAGTCTTGACAGCCGTATCCAGGCTCCAGGCCAAGGAATACGTATGAGACATTACCTCCGTCGTGGTAAACGACGGAGGTCCTTATTTGGGAATATTGGCGCTCAAAATTGCCACGTAGTATGTCCATCAAAAATATTCCGACGGTGTCATAAAATGACTCTCATGGTTTTGGCACCGCAACGTCTCTCTCTCTTGCACTTCCAGGACTTAGAAATCATATCGGATGGAAACAGCTCGGTTTGATATGTATGTAAGCTTCATGTCTTTGCTCAACGTACTATACTAACTTTTGTCACTACCTTCCTTCCAGCTCACCCAATGCCTTAAGCTTGAGTACATCTCGGAATCTGCTACTGTCATTTGCTCCTGAGCTACTGGCACTCATATTCTCGCACTGCAACTCAAACACCATCACTTCCTCCTTCACGTTCACTCAGGTCTGCTCGCGCTGGAGATCTATTGCCCATTCGTCACCAGTACTTTGGACTAACCTCTTAATTGAGCTTTCGCCTACGCTCCAAACTGAAGCGGATGCATCGAAGTATGAAGAAGCAATAACCGAATGGATAATGCGTAGCTCCACTCTTGGTATAACTCTAGAAGTTGCGGAGCCTTCTTCCAGCTGCAAGTATTACCCCCCTACGACGACTCAGCTGGACCTTTATACGAATCTTTACCAAAATATCATCACTGATTTTTCAAATAAATGGAGAGCCTTGTTGCTCCCGTATACTCAGTATCCGAAGGATCATGACTTCGTTGCTGGTATTGCTGGTCTACTAGAAGGACTGAGTCTACCAGCACTTGAAGAGCTCAGGCTGTGTGTTGGGGCCAATTCTTCCTCGCAAATCTCGCTTCACTGCAATGCTCCACGGCTGTATAAGCTAGCTCTCAATCTCCCCAAAATCCTCCCGTTGCTTGCTTGCATAGGCTCATATCCTGGAACAATTAGCGACCTGGTGCTATCTTCTAGCCCCCAAACAGGTTTATCCCGTGATTTCATCGGAGAGCTACTTGAGCTCGGTCAATTGCAGCATTTGACACATCTGGAGATAGACAGGCTTACATGGTATGGCCCAGTCGCTGCCTTGCCTCCAGCCTCCCTTCCCAACTTGCTCAAATTTTCGCTCTGTGGATCAATTTCCGGCATGGAAAGACTCCTCGATGCGCTCACACTTCCCTCGCTCCGGAGCCTCAGTCTGTCCCTCGAGTTATTTAGGCTTATTGGCCCTGGATCCGAACGTGGGTCCTGCGTTACTTCAGCTCCAGGAAAGATCACATTTTCCACTTTCGAAGCTCAGCCTGACGAATCTGTTGGAAGAAAGATTCATGGTGCAGGCGATTACTTTGGATGATTTATTCTTCTTCCTGTCCACCGTCGACACAATCAGTGAATTGCACATCATTGCACATGGGAATACAGATACTTGTCGTCTCATGGAACTTCTTTCCTATGATGAATGCAAACCAGAAAGGCAGATTTTACCACATCTGAAGATCTTTGCTGCACAGGGGTTGCATGATGACACGAAGGATACGAGCTGCAGTTACTTTGTGGACTTTCTTGCCTCGCGTTGGTGGAAGGATTATGATTCGAAGCGAAGACCATCTGCGGCGACGAGATTGAAGGGATTTAGGCTTAGCGGTTGTAATATTGGTGATAAAACTCAAGCATACCTTGGGTTGTGTATTTAAAAGTCTTTCTTTGTCGGCAATGGCCATTTTTTATTTAATAATGCTCTGTGTAATGCAGCCAGTCCCCTATAGACTGCAAAGGGAGCTTCAAAGGCTTACTGGGTGTACTAACGTGTAACTGTTTTCGGTCTTGTACGCCGTAATGATGAGTCGGAATGATACAGACAAAGCGAAAGCGACCTCCCGCAAACATAGGGGGGGTATCAAGCTGAATACAAAAGTTTACTATGAGGGATCTGGGAAACCTGAATTTAAGACTTAAATTCAGGTTTCCAGATCCCTCATAGTAAAGTGGAGGAACGCGTTCCTCCTTGAGTTGCAGGGATGACCCACAATTCCTGTGCAGCCTGCTGAGATGATTGTTACTGGACCAATACAATGGAGCAAAGAGTCGCTTTAGATTTGAAAATGAGAGCCTTCGATGGCACAATTGATGTGCACTATCTCGTGTAACTGTTACAGAGGTATGACTGGAAAAGCCAATAGTACAGTTGTTAACGATAGCAGAGAGATGAAACCTTCAGGACCTTCTCGATTCAATATGTTTAAGGCTTTCAAAAGAGATTGAAGCCATATGCAGTCTGTAAACTACACTAGAGGAATATCAAGTGTATAATCGACTTGTCTATGCAGATAAATACTGACCAATTAACCATACCTTGTTCAACGTCGAAATCCGGCACTCAAATTGGCCTCTTCGTTTTCTGGTACACTCCTAGTGCAGGCAGATTTAAAAGACGTGCATATAATGTTAGAGTTATTAATATGGTCCTGGGTCCAACGAATCTCGAGATTCAACGCTTTGATAGGCGCCTGTTTGAACAGTGACGGGCGCCTCGTACTTTGCGTTCAGACTATCGTGGCTCGCGTCGAGCCACCCTCGAACTTTATTGAACTTGACTAATCTGCATTCTAGATCCTACTAGTACTATATCTCCCGAACAATGACTTTCAACGTTGTTGGATATGGAATGTTGTGGTCCGAGTAACCGGCTTCCAAGCTCTTCTTTCCAGTCATTTGCGAAGATTCAATGATGAAGGCTTGCAGGAAGCGATTTCAGCGGAACATTGGACGTTCTTCGGAGTTTGGGAACCGTCCAGCAGCTGTTCCTGGCGTCAGCTGCTACGGCGGTTAGGACTAACGTAGTTCCGATGCTCTATAGGCCGCTATAAAACCATGAATTCCGATAGCGAAAGAGCCACGCTTTTCAATGTCTCTTCTCGAATCATATGATGTTGTCTTTGCTGGAGGTACGCACGCTCTATCTTTCTCTTTAAAACTTTTGTTCATATCTCGTAGGAGGCACAACCGCCTGCATTGTTGCTGGTCGCCTTGCGCAAGCTGATCCATCGTTGAAGATTCTGGTGAGATTTTATTGACTCCATGTATTCTTCATCCAAGTAAACCCTTTCCTTTCAGATCATTGAAGCGGGCTCACACACTGAAGATCTTCATAATCACGTCCAACCCGCTCGATACCTAAACAACTTGGGGCAAGGACACACTTTCTCTCACCACAATTCCATTCCCAGTGATGCCCTTGGGGGACGATCCATTTGCGTACCAACAGGCTGTTGTTTGGGTGGAGGATCTGCGGTTAATTGTGAGTACAGTCCCTGAAGAATTCTGACTTCTGACTGACCGAGCCCTTCGTAGTCATGATGTACACTCGTGCTGCTGCTTCAGACTACGATGATTGGGAAAAAGTGGGTAATTCTGGCTGGGGGTCGAAGGATCTTATTCCTCTAGCGAGGAAGGTACGTGTTGCCGTACCAATCAACTCTTCAACATAAAATTCTCCTTCCTCTCACCTGCACAGGTCGAGACCTACCAAGTCGCCTCCGGCGACCCATCCGTGCACGGGTTCACTGGGCCCATCAAGATCTCTGGCGGCGGGCAGGGCACGAATATCGGGAGAGAGTTTCTAGAAGTCGCAGCTCAATATGACCGAGACCGACAGATGTTGACACAGTCTAAGAATGATTTGGATGCTCAAGATTTTTACACGGTTGATGTTTATTCGGTAAGCTGACATCTATCTCGCGCTACTTGATGTTAATCGCTTCCTTGCTCTCTTAGCCTTGGCACATGTACATCGACACCCATACCGGAAAACGCTCAGACACGGCACATCATTTCATTTACAACCTCAATCCTGATTCCAAGCGAAACCTGCACATTCTCACCAATCGACGCGTTGTAAAGGTTTTGTTCGAGTATGTGTTAAACTTTCTTTCTTGCTCCGATTTTCTGACTCGAATACTCCGTATCTGCAGAAACAACCGCGCAGTCGGCGTCTCGTACGCTGCTCATGATGACTTTAACGTCCTTGGCGAGGCGAAAACTCCTCCTCAAACGGTGTATGCGTCCCGCTAGTGATCCTGTCAGGCGGAGCGTTCGGTTCGCCTGCGATTTTGGAACGGTGCGTTAGGATTTGCCTTTCAGCTTTGTTTCTCATTCGTTCGCATTACAGGTCAGGAATTGGCTCCGCAGAGCATCTCGCTAAAGCACATGTAGATCAATTGGTTGATCTTCCGGGCGTTGGAGAGAATTATAACGGTTAGTTTCGTTGCATTTGTATTGGCAATGTCCTAATAATGCCTTTTGTTTCTGATACCTGTTCATCTAGACCACAATCTCTGCGTAACCCCATACCTTTCCTCTGAAGATTCCGATTGTTTAGACGGGATATTTGGCGGTGACGAGGAGGCTATCAAACGTATGTCTGTCCCCGAATCTCACTCTCCTCTTGATTTCCATGGTATACTAACCATGTGGTCTCTACTGTAGCATATCTTGCGCAATGGACGGAGAAGGGATCAGGTCTTCTAGCGCACAAGTAAGTATTACTGACCGTCATTCATACTCGTGCTGACGTCCTTAAAGCTCCATAGACTCAGGGATCAAACTACGTCCTACCCCAAAGGAACTCGAAGAGCTTGGACCATCTTTCGGACAATTATGGCAAGACTTTTACATCGGAGCACCGGATAAGGCCGTTCTCATATTAGCGTCTTCAGCTGGGTGAGTTTTGCGTTTGAGTTTGTCCGACCACGAAATTGATTAACTTGGTTGCGATAATATAGGAACATCAGTAGTACACCATCTCCGCCGGGTTCGAAGACATTTTCGATACCATACTATACGGTATGTTTCCCTATCCACCTGTGGTTCGTATGCCATGGAGTTAACTCTTGTACTAGCTGTATCCCCGCGCGATAGGTTACACTCATATCACTTCGGGAATGAATCCCTGGGCTCCGTTAAAGTTTAATCCAGGGTATTTGGAAGAGTGTGTACCCTCCTTTCTTCGCTCACTTTCTCACTGTGCTGATCCCTCTTCCTAATAGCCCCACGGACGTCGCATCCTCCGATGGGGCTATAAGCGAGGTCGTGAGCTCGCCGCAGGATGAGGTCGTTCAGAGGAGAAATTCCTGCTGGGAATCCCAAGTTCCCTCCTTCGACCTCTACCACGAGCGTGGTGATTCCTAGGCGCGTCCGGTCCTGTTGACATTGACGCTCCAGATATCGTCTACTCGGCGGAGGATGATAAAGCTATTGACGACCATCACAGGGCTACTTGTAAGAAATAACTATCTTTTCTCGTTGTTATTGCTCACTGAAGAACCAAACATGGATCTTTGTGTCTAGTGTCCACGACGTGGCATTCGGTGAGTGGCTTCTTTGGATACACCCAATTATTCAAAGCTGAGCACTGAACTCTGTCTTTGTCACGTAGCTTGGTACATGTGAATTCCCTT
>ML769641.1:61752-83802 GCA_009733575.1 Gymnopus androsaceus JB14
GTACTAACACCCTACTCGCAGACTTGAGCATCGTGCCTCTTAACGTCGGTGCAAACACTTATAATACTGCTCTTATTGTCGGGTATGTGCTTCATGCTTTACCACTCACCCAGGATTGAAATTCATACTGATTGTGATTGGTTTAGGGAGAAGGCTTTCCTACTCATTGCGAAAGATTTAGGTATTTCGACTAAAGAGATAGTATAGCGTTGTGAAATACAGTCGAACATCTCATATGGAATATGATTGGGGACCCCAAAAATGTATTCCATATGGTGGATATTCCATATGACATATAAATTTGAGGGGAGTTTGGCATTCTGTACTGCCAAAATCATATTCCATATGAGGTATTATTCCATAGCATATTATTCCATATGAGATAGTTGACTGTATACATGCGCATGACTCTCTCATTGTGATTCCAAGTAGCAGCTTCCTAGCTGGATCATGTATATATCTACAAATTGACTATCATCACCAAAAGGGCGCCAAAGTGACAATGTATTAAGACTCTAATAAAATGCTCTAAAAGGTACTTCGGGGTGTCAGAATTCCTCAGAACTGGGCTACAGCATGTTTAAAATGCCATCGAACAAGTCCTGGGAAAAAGGACTAGAATATAACGCTTTGAAATGGTTGTCAGAGAATATAACGCGAACATAACACGAATATAACATCAATACAACGCGTATCAGGTGAATTATGACACTGTACCAATATAGACGGTCTCGTAGGACGCGTTATCTGGTGTTACACTGCATTTCAAGGAAAATAATATGATTTTACTTCGATCATCATGCAAGATGTAATATTATGGACCATTATTCAAAGTTCCACCGCATAAAAGAGCATTAAAGCAGAATATATCTGGGCCTATGTATTATACATGGGTCTAACACAGATTCAATGATATTTTTTTTGTATCGCAGTAGTGTCATTTGGCTACGGTATAAGCAGGCGGGATTTGGGAAGTCAATTACACTTTCGGCTTTTCATCCGGCACTTCAGCTGCCTTCCCACACTCACTTCCCATCTTCCCCGTTCATCGTCGCTGTTCACCCAACGCCTACCCGATTCTTGTGCTTGCTGCATGTGCTACATTTAGCTGCTCTGGACTTGTCCACCACTTTTCCGCTACCTTCAACGATATGCTTACCGAGCTATGGGGAGAATGGAGCGATGATTTTTAGGGTGGAGTGGAATGCGAAGCTGAGTCAGAAGGGTTTCCAGTGCGTTCTGCGGCTGCTCTCTTGATGAGTCTTGGTTAACTAACTTACGGGATTCTTTTTCTCATTCCTCCAATGCTAGCTTCCAAGCCCCTTGTGCTGGTCAAGTGCTCATTCATGCGCTGCCTTGAGTTAATACCAACGTGCTTATGAAGTTGTTAATTAACAGCTGGAATAGGTGTTGGTATTATACCTAGTAGCTGTTTTTGAGTGTTCAACTAGTGTCAGCCCCTCTTCCAGAATCTCACTCACAGCTCCTGCTGGGTTGGTATGATTCAACAATCATATTCCAAAACGCAATTCGGAAGTACTAAATCTGTGTTTCTAAAGGCCAATTCCTCGTCGCTGTTGCCATCCACTCTCTCTTCTCCATCTTCTGGCCTGAGCCAAGCTTCATTATCGGTCTCTGGATCGTCACGCTCTAGGTCGGATTCCTCGTCATCTGAATGCTCAACATCTTCTTCATCATCAAGTTCATCCCCATTCCCAGCATTACTTTCCACCTCATCGTCGCTCCCATTAATAGTGTCACCATCCGAATCATAAACAGGAAGGTCTTATCAGAGTCAGTATGCGTTATATCCCCCTGGGATGCATTGTATTCCTCTGGTATGCGTTAGATTCCTGTAGTACATGTTGGATTCCTCTGGTACGCGTTATATTCCTCGTATTGCATTAGATTCCCCTGTTTCGCGTTATATATCTCGTATCGCGTTATAATAGAGTTCGATTACAATATTTTACTCTCCAGTGCGTTTCCTCCATTTTATCCCCATCTAAATGGACCAAAACGTACTTGCGTGCATTGAAACCTCAATATATAGATCGGGTTGCGTTACGACCTCAAAATATTCGCTCAAAAGGTACTTCGTTGGGAAATATTGGCATCATATTCAGTTTTCGACCGTTAGTTCAGGTTGTGACTTTGGCGCCCTTTTGGTGATGATATACGTAGATGCTGCAAGCCTCGAGGCTTCAGCATGGAAGATGAATACTCTTTCCTATGAACATCTTTCAATGTTTCCAAACTTAGACGCATAGGAAGTGACTCGGGACGATCTTCGTCAATCCATCTCATCCGGATCCTAGATTGTCTGCGGACTCGTCCTTTGTATCGTCAAATATCAAGACCTGTCTTTGAGTCGGAGAAAAACGCTAGGCACTATGGGTTCTAAAGTCAAGGAGCACATCAATGCGAGTGCCTTTCCGGTTTACTTAGAGATCTGCGATTCCTCCTTCACGTTTTGTGGAATCTAATATTGCCATTTTCACATAGTCACCCGACAAGGCCATTAGAGTTGTGACTTCCAAGTTCCAATTACCAGTGCCTTTGAGCAAACTATGAGTCGTTGAACACTGCTAGGCTCCACAAAGTACCGTTGCCTCACCTTACAAGTTACATTGGCAACCAGCAACAAATCGAGGGTTCGACGCCACTTCAGGAGATGAATCAACTCGCTGCTTGTACATACTCGTCCAGTTGGAGCAGAGCTAATAGTAATAGCTACCGTGAAGAGTTTCTAATGTTCTACATGAGTAATTATTGCAACGCCTCGTTGCTTATTACAATCGTAAATTTTTTGCTGGAACAACCTAATCCGGTTTGAATAATAGCGGTTGCTGGGAAATGCTTGCATGAGACTCACTGCGGTGAGAGCGTCTGCTGCGAGTACGTGTTAGTTTATCTATGTGTAATACTATGTAGAATCTTCGTATGAGTATTGATACCGACGCCTTCGAGAGGAGCTGGTCCACCTTGTTGTAAATCTATTACTTCTCCGAATTTGCGATTTTAACGAAAAAAAATCCTAGCATTTCGACATTTCGATTGCACGGAAACATATACATACGACTATATCTGGCGGGCCATCGGTCGAGAGTAGTTCGCTCGGTTTGTTTGCCAGTTTTGCACCCTCGATTTGGCTACATAAAGGACCCTCAAAGCTCAAAAAGGAGCTAGAAAGCTGTCACTGTCGCGCTCGATGTTGATGTTATTTATTAGCATTCAATGAAGGTATCCCTCAGGCCTCCGAGATCGGACATAGAAGGATATATAAGCCGCAATCACCAGACGTCTTGGACGTACGACTCATTGATATGGCAGTAGAAAAATCACGGAAAAAATATGTTAATTGACATACCTCTGGATCTCGACCGCAGGGATAGTTCAATTCTAAATGCATAGAGAATCTCCAGTGATTCAGACGTCCGAGCCGGTCCGACACAGTCGAAGTAATGGAGCAAAGTTATCTGCGCAGTGCCAGACTAAGTAGTATCAAAGGGTAAGCGAGTACTAAATCAGATTGAGATCAAGATTCAAAAAAAATTGCTTAGTGCTGCGAAGAGCTTCAACTTGGCGCTGCGCAATCTCCATAGTTTGCCTCCCTGTACAATTGAGTCGCAGATCAGCAATAATAGGGAAAAAAAAAACCCTATCGAAACAGTCGGGATCGGGAAGGATGGCGAGAGCACCGAAAGTCCAGGAAAATGAGTGAATATATATGTGGTTACATTTCGAATAAAGATAACACAGTAGGAGAGACATATCCCAAACGAATCGAAGTCGGGCTTTGTTCCAACTTGCAAGGGAGCTCCAGGCCCGGTTCAGGAGGGGAAGCATCGGTCACCGTCGCGAGTTTGAGTAAAAATGCTTACCGTATCGTTGCGCTTCCAGTTGAATCCATCTCCGAGTCCGAGTGATTCGGGGCCGTTCTCCGAAGCCTGGCTTGCTTATAGGCACCAAGCACTCGGATGGTAATCAAGTATACGCTGAAATGTGAGCAGCAAAAGATAGAGCGTAGTACAGCCACGAACACTGTAGCAACCGTGCGCCGAGAAACCCTTGAGTCTGAGACGGTAACTTCGGTAAGTTTGTTTTCTTGGGTCCTGGCTGGCTGGAAGGCAGATACCAAAATACCAGTGCTTCTCCCATTGCTCTACATCTGCAGCGATGCCAGAGCAGTACAGTGTATAACTCATCACGTACCTACCGCACGCCGTTTTTTTGGAGAATTTGAAAGATAGAAAGAGTTTCGGACAGGTTCACAGCATGCGAACTTGTTTTACAGGTACAATGCGAATCGCAACTTGAAGTCGGTTGAGCGAAGTAATTAAAATTTGAATATTGTGGCTGCCATGTACGACGGCGTATGGATGGTTCTCGAACGTGTTGCAACTGCCAAGGAAATTGAAAAACCGAGTGACCTTGTGGATAGGAAGGACGGCGATAGTGGAAGACCAATGGCCATGCAGTTCAGAAGTATTCGGAGTGGTAGATTGCGACTCACTCGGACTTGCTCACAAACCGGAGGACAAAATAACTTGAAAGATTCGAAGAAGCATCGGTTTGTGAGCAAGTCCGAGTAAGAGACCAGTCATCACGACGTTCTCTTTGATTAGGACTGCATCGAGGGTGTCTTTTCGCGACTTCTTCGCTTCGATTTCAACGATAGTTTCGTAGTGAGGGAGTCTCAAAGATAACTAACTCGGCAAGTAAACACATTCGGACACATGAGCGACAGTCCCAATGCCCATCAGAGATATCGATGACGAAATGACAAAAAGTATGAGAGATTCAGAGAACCGGTTCGTGGTCGTGGTTCGTACGGAAGGACGATGTCCATGACCAGTTTATGACGTATTTTGCGCAATCACAGGCTTTCGTGCAACTGGCGATTGCGATTATGATTAGGCAGTATAAGGTTGGGGACAAAAAAAAAGTGAATAATTTAGGTACAAAAGCTAGAATCGCAGCCATAAGAACATAAGAATAATAGTAAAGTGCGCGCGGATGCCCAAGTGAGATAAATAAATATTGCGTGGAAAGCATATGCAAGAGTGCAAGACGCGACAGCGGCCAGCGTGTCCAAGTCCAGCTCTCGAAAACGACGACAACAATGTCAACAACGCGCGACGGCAGTTCTAATCGCGGTCCGCGGAGGGTCAAATTTCGGTAACAGTGAAAGCATTATGGTGTCGGTTACCATGGCTTACTGAACGAGAATACGTGACTGATGAGCAAGATAGGGAGGTCCAGTGAGCGATAGAGTGGTGTGGGGTAGGAGGATGTGCTCATAGATAGTCGAAAGACTTGGCTGGCCACAGCGAAAGTATTTCGAAGAGTTTGGTTTCGAGGGTCGAAAAGACCTTGGAGGGTAATGTATATCCGTCAAAGCTTGAGTTCCTTCCATCATCTACGAGCGAGGTACCTCCAGTACAAGGGATTCGGAGGACGCGTGCTAGGTTTCGAGAGATCTGTGTAACTTTTGTTAGATGAACTGAGAGAAAGTTGGTTCAGAACTACTTACGATCAGCAATGCACTCCCATATATCTACGCCTCGTCCATCCCAGACGCTGCACTGACTGTATAAAGGCCAGTGGATATTAATCTCCCATATTCTTGTGACGTCGCCTACGCGTGCCATTACGCTTGAGAGATGGAGAATATTGGAAGAAATGCAAGGGCGCTCAAGTCGTTGCTTGAGAACGGGACAATAGGGTACGAGGACAAGCAATCCATTGCCGAGATTTTATAGTCGAAGAACAGGTCCAAAAGGGGCGAATCGAGCCGAACCGCAAAGTAAACCGGACCGCCTCAGTTTGTGACCTGCCTTTTATAGACGGTCATTGAACTTTTTCTGGTACGGATCCCACTGACGTCGATTGTATACATACGCTTTGATCCTATCTTATCTAAGTCTTAGCACGTCTTGTCTCCGAATGTACTATGTAGTTCTGAAAGCAAGAAAGGCGTTCTTCGAGGACTGCGAGAGTTCAGATCATTACTCCGTGCTTGCTCCGTGCCCGGCAGCTTACGATGAGATTATCGACAAATCGTTAACAAATCATCCCTTTTCTCGTGGCCTGGAGAGTGCGATACTGTACGGCCTCCGAATGGAGATAATATTGATGAAGATGAAACAGGAAAACATGACCCGGCCAAGCGTAACCAAGTGATATACGTGTCTGGAGAGCTAACCTTTTTCCCAATGTTCCTGCTTATTCTCCCCACTGCGTAGCTGCGGAAGATTATTGCTTCTCCAGCTCAGGATCGTCAGGTACGCATTTTGTCTTCATTACCAGCGTAGCAAAGATCGATGACAAAAGATACTTGATACTCAACGCTTTGATTCATTATCTTTGACGGAAGACGTCATAATACTGTCCATCTTCCGAGGGTGCTTTCCGCGATTCTTCCCTCCGCGATTCTTCCCAAGGATGTGAATAGACTCAGTGAAGCCTCCGAAGCAGTGAAAGGGACTTAAAGGTGAGGCAGATGTGATTGACTGTTTGATTCATTATCGCCCTCGAGGCTGAGGATTAGTTGAAGATGGACGGACGAACGGATGGATCTGCATTCATTCCGTCCAGCCTTCAGGTCGATTTCTTCCTGTTGTCCCCACGGAGGCACTGGGCTGCCCTCTTTTCTCCCAAGTATAATTCACTGAGTTGTAACTCCGACAGATTCTTCAGCGTATCGATAAAGGATGCGTTGTACGATGTGATGCTCAAAAGGATGAGCCCGAGTCCTATGACGAATTCTGTCGAACAAACCAGCTCAGTATCTGATTATCCCTTCGTTGAATCATGACGACCATGGATATATTCCGGTCAAAATCCATCCTGATATTTGGTCATCTAGGAGTGATACGGAAGATAGCAGTATGTGCGCATGAAGGTGCTCCTTCGGAACATATCACGAGGATGAGACGGGAAGCTGGGGAAGTACTTTCTATATTATAATATGTACGTATATGGGTTTAATCTTGGTCTAATCGATTGATTTTATGCATTGAAATTTGAAGGATCTTCTTCATGCAGAGGAAAGACTCGGAAGCAGTTGATGAATCCAAATAGCTCGCAAGTTAGGCAAGTCGCGTCGCCCTATTAATAGTAGGCTTTCATCCCGAATTGAATTGAATTTCGCGGGATGGATAGATTTCGGCCCTCAAGATTATGATTCACTGGCACAAACTGGTCAAATAGTAGGTATGATCCCCGCCCTCCTCCTTCCCGAAATGGTAAAACAAAGCAGCACTATTTGACGTTTCTCTATTTTATTGTCTTTTACATTTAATTTCCTTCCTTCCTTCCCGAAGCAATTGCATCCTGCTCCCATTCAAACAGCATCACAGTGCGTGAACCAGGCGTGAACGGATGTGATTGCGGAAGAACGCAGTTAGGTTGTGAACATCGAGGCTGGTGCTGAGGGAACAGGTGAACGAACATTGATTTCACAACAGATTGAATTGCATCGGCTGACATGCTATGTAGGTTGAACGCGCTTTGAAACAGAAGAGATTTCAGCGGTTCAAAACATTGCAAACCGAGGATATAGCCTCGGATGCGCCGACCCAGGAGCCAGGAGGATGCGACGAGGCTAGGCGAAAACAAATCTACCACATACGCTGCCCCCGAGTCACCCAATGGATGTAGATCGATACTTGGACTTGATGATGAAGATAAGCAGCGTTTGTGTGAGGAGGGGCCTCGAGTAACTCGGGTACGAGTATAGCCCCGCATTGAAAGTACTCGGAGTCGGACCGTACCGATAATGCTTCCAAGGACAATTCATGGAAATAAGCATCGATCCAACAGACTCTTTAGCGAGCTAAACTTGTTTTGAGGAACCATGCAGTGCCACTCTTGAAATTAATTTCGGGCCCTACTGAGCAAAACGTAATGACGGGAGAAAGGTTCGGAGCTTGGCTCGGAGGAGCCGGAACGTTTCTACAGACATCGATATCCCTTTGACTTGCGGACCACTACTACAAGGACGCCAAGGAGGGAGAGGCAAGCTCAGAGTGGGGACTCTGGGGAGCCCGCACGTGTAGGCTCAAGCCGAATGTTTAGGGCTCAGTATACCAATATTGTCATGACTTAACTGGACGTGCAGGTGTTTGAATAAAAAATATCCATCCTGGGAAACATACTATAAGTATCATGTACAATACAACGTTAAGTGAATAGGCCTAGGGAGACTGACGGAGACCGCGGTGAACGAAAACGGAGGTCCAAGCACTGAGCAGGCCTCAGTTTGACAGTTTGGGCCCTCTTTCATTTTCCAAAGGCGCTTTCGATTTTCTGTTTCAAGGCTTCTGGTTGTCTCCCGCAGCAAGCTTACCGCGGAGGCATGGAGTTTAAGGATAGCTAGTGCTTCGACTCGACTCTCTGATTCGGAGTCGGACGCGGAGTATAAAGTGCTCAGTTAATGAGCGCTTACAAGAGATCGCTCCTGCTCCTGCCTTTCATGATTAGCAGAGAGTTATCGTGAGCCCAACAGTGCCTTACTCGCTATATCCGTCCGGACATACTCAGGGAATTTGCCAAAGTACTGAACGCTCTGGACGGAGCTTACAAAGCTACACATATTGTGCAGTACTCCCAAGTGGCAAGCTATCCCAAGGCCAAGACAAAGGATCATATGTCCGACCCTTTTTCTATTATTTATACTTTAAACTATGCTCGAAATTCTTTCCAAGCGGGTTTATGTTATCCACCGAAAGCAGCAACTGAAGCAACCGGTGCTTTTAAAACAGTCTATCTCACATGGCTCATATTTTTGCTTCTTCGTCGTCTCATTCCAGGTCCTTTCCTTCAAACCCAAGTAAAACAGATGGTCAGGCCACCCGGACACGGATTTTGCAGTCGATACTATCTTTCAACGGATTCCCGCTTGAATGATATCCAGATAGAAAGTTTTTGCGACGAACAAGTTGGATTCAGGGCTATATCAATTCAAAGGAGGAAACGATATTTAAGAACGTTTTCTCAACAGCTACCTTTCCTTCTACCTTTCCCTCTTTCTCCCATCGGAGCGCAGCGCCTTCCGTGCCAGTACTCATGAGCTCGATCATACAAATCGGTCTGGTGAACACCACTCTTTTGTCTGTCCCAATCATTCTCCTGATATCTCTGTCCTGATGGTTGAGTTTCAGAACATCGCTAGTCGCTACATGGATTAATCTCATTCTCTACACTGTAGAGGTTTTTTTCTGCGTCTATTTCCTTCTTGCGTCTGTACCCAAAGGTACAAAATTCTATATCGTTGCAACTCTTTCGGTAGACAGTCTCTGTACTGTTGCCGTCTGTGTCAGCACATACTATCGGGTAAGACACTTAGCTTGTATCTTTATATGAACTCGGAACTGACAATCATACTAGGTAGTAGAGCCTATAGCCTTGTGTGAGTCTGGAGTTCACTTGCCGACAAATATGACACTCATTTAAATATTATGAATAGTAGAAAATGAACTAGCAAGGCAACGGTGGAGTACAGTCACATATGTCATTACGACTTATCTTGCTGCAATACTCGAACAAAGCTACCTCTTGAAACGATATTGGTCCATGTAAGTTACGCTTCTCCTTCTCATCGTACCAGCTACTCTTCACATTTTTCTTAGAACACGAAATAGGATCACAGCATCAATTCTGGGCCTTTTTATCTTCTTCAATGTTCGTATTCATATGCTGTACATCCATTAGGACGAAGAAATTCAATTTTATATGTGGGCTACTCAGTTCGCTTTCGCATTAACAGCCCTGGACGTTATCCAAATACGAACTTTCAATGCAAATGTTTCTGTGAAATTGCAAGAGTATACTCCTCTGTTTGTCTTATATCTCTTTCCCCGATTTGTTGAATACTCATTCTATTTTCCAGTGTGTCAGCGGCAATGATGGCTACGACGGATACCTCATTGGCCATTGCCATTATACAGAAGCTCAGAACAGTTGCAACAACGCGAGGCACGATGCAAAAGTCAGTCATATTCCTTAAAGCTCAAGCCTTGTCTCTTTTCAACATCCGAACTCCCCAGATTACTTCGTAGTTTCTGTTTCTACGCCATTATATACGGTTGTGTAACGGCCATGTCGACTTTCCTCTTACTAGTGATGTGGTTGATTAACATCAACGGTGAGCGACCTGTGGGTTTTCAGTCGCATACATCCTAATCCATCGTCAGGATATCATTTCATTTACCGCATTCTCGGGCGAATTTATTCGCTGATTTATCTGGTCAACTTATTTCTGGTTCAGGAGCAGCGCGCAGATGTAGCGGATGAAACAGGAATCATCCAAACGCATCATATTCCTGTTTGTACGTTTCTTTTAAATCTCTCTGATCCCACTGTTCTCGAGATTCTTATAATTCCTACAGGCGCTCATTCGCATCCTTCACTAGCTATGGTAATAACCGACTCCATTTCACAGGTATGTATGCCTTTAATTTAGCTTCCAAGTTCCAATCTTGCCTACATTATAGGAGCGCACCATAACTGTCGAGTCTGAGAAACACAGTCTCGCAGCTCCTCTATTCTCAATGGATTCAATCTCGAGATAAGAGTAGTATTATAGGTACCTGCGCCAACTTTTAATGACTATTAAGTAGTGAGCGTTTAAACTGTAAAGTTGACTGGTTAAATTTCTAGACTAATTATAAGAGTTTGCCATAACAAGGACGTCGGCCGATTCAACAAAACGTTACTGTCCTTGTGGACTCCCGGGTCCATCGCAATGAAGATCCAATTGATCAATTTTCGCAAATCTCAAAGATGGATGACTGTCATCTATCGCCGATAATGATATCCACATCCAACTAAAGATGTACACCGCAAGTATGCGTGTAGCAATACAGTAGTATGACATGCTCTGATTTCTATGTCCAGATATCTTACTTTCAATTCCCATTGCGTCGCTCATCGACAAGTTGGCGATGTCGGTGGTTCTTGAGATGGATCTCGAAATTTGACAACGTCTCGCCTGGACCTAGGCTGTACAACTGGCAAACACAAGCAATCACATTAGAAACCCAATCGCTCACTTCACATTGCTCCCGAAACACCAAGCCTCTGCAAATTACCTTTCCAGGACAATCGAGGCACCATACGCCATTCTGCAGTACTAGAAGCAGGACCGGGACCAGCCAGTGTTAAACTTTGTCATGAGGATAGTTGGCTTGCATGCTTTGCATGGCGAGTGTTAGACATAGAGGCTGTAAAAGAATTAAGCAGGAGTGATTTCCTAACCTGAGAAAACAATGGGCATACCCAATCTTGATTCGTCAATGTACACTGCACGGTGGAATTAGTCGGGGGAATAGCTGCAGCATGAGATATAGACATCGGAGGCCTAAATGGCCGCGAAGGTTCGATCGGCAGAAAAATAACCGTACTATTTTCGAAAAGCCATACAGAGTATGTATACACGTACCCTGCCTGAGATAACGAAGTGGCCAGGGTTTCCGAGTTTGCCTATTGCAATTCATTCATTCCAGGGCCAGCGGATGGATAATATGGTTTACCTCCGAGGCCATGTTACGATACTTAGTTCTCCTTTGCGGTTTGTTTGCCAACACGGATAGGTACCGGAATCCGAAGGTTGACTGTCCACGAAGAGGTCAAGAAACAGGATTCAGTGGTGTCAGTGTTCATGTGAAGAATCATCTCCATATGGTTTAGTCTTTAGTAGTTTGAATGATGGGGGCGAAGTAGCCCAGCTTGTCTAATTTGGGTCACCAACAACACTTTTTCGTCACCTTTTACTGTTTTTACGCGTGTGGAATGCCAGTATAGGACAAGATGGTTCTTAACACAACTCGAGCAGGATTTTGACGTTGCATTTACTGCGGGAAAAATAGTCGATGTGTAGTAGAGATGGTGTCGGAAATTGAGAGGAATAGCGAGAATTTAGAACAGTCAGTGAAACCCCCAGTGCATACCAGTGGGATTGGTCTGAATCGCGGTCCTTATTTTGGACATTGAGAGGACGGGCTTGCATCCGGGTAGGGTTGATATTTAGAGGAATTGAGACTGCACGCGTTGGATGGATTCATGTTTTATGAGCGCTTCGTGATTGTTCTTCCTTTCCCATTTCCGTCGACTCCCCAACCATCCCTTCCGAGTCACTCTTGGACTTCGTCGAATAGCTTTCCTTTTTCAAAGAATGGAGAGATCGGAGGAGGAATCTGAAGGCTACTTATGACAGGGATCAGGATGTTATTTTGGACTTTGCGACTAAGTGCTCGTTGGTACTGTCAACGATTTTTTCACGCATCGTAGTAACATTACTGCTCAGTCTCGTTATTTAGGATTACGATCTGCGTCCATACAGAACTTGCATCCTTCAAAAATTTCTCCTGGATTCTGGAAGCTGTGGCAGCTGGTCCATGAGGTCATCTCTGTTCAAGCCCTTCCTTCACGTATCTTCGATCGGAATGCTTAAATAGCTATCGACCAGTGTGTCAGGAGTGCTATCGGGCAGCTTTCGATGTTGCCACTGTACCTTTGGAGCACCACAATTACTACCCACCTTCCCTGCACATCTTCATGAACTTGAATCCAATTTCGAGGCACTCGCTCGCTTTCAATCTCCTCTTTGCGTCTTTGTGTTCTGAATCATTTAGACTCGAACAAGCATTTATCGCCCACTTCAGCCACCCTGCATCGATATGATCCATCTCCTCGCAGCTCCTAGCTGTACCATCTAGGTTTACCGTCGACCATGGAGCATCGTTGGCTGTCACCATCTATCACCTCTCCTTTAGGATCGGGCATCGTCATCGGAGCTGTGGATTCAAATAATAGATTGAGTTTAGGTCCGAGGTCGTCTTGAAGCATCGGGTATACTGGGATTCGGGCAGCTCCAACGCAAGTCTTCCCCAAAGTTTCTCCGCGGACATTCAACTATGATGGCGGACTCGCCGCCTAGCCCTCCTCTCCTATTCAGGCTCCAGTCGACCTCCTTGATGCAAGCCACTCCCCGACACAAACTCTCTCACTCCTTTTCCTAGGTTTAAGTGAGAATGGGTTTGGGTTTTCGTCCAAGGTGGACGGAGGGGTTATAACGGATTTTGGGAGCATTTTTGTTCAAGCTTCTCCTTGTTCGAAGGAAGATTCTTCCTTCCTTCCTCTAACGCTCTGATGAACCTCCTCGACACGATCCTTCTCTCTAGCAATATCTATGTGGTATCCGTTCTGCACGCCAACAGACCAAGCCATGGCTTTCATCTGTCATTGGAGTAGCGCTTCCGTTGACGCAACGTCGCTTCTGTCGTGTTTGTCTGTCGCTGCCGTAGTGGCTTCCGAAAAGTTCTGTCGACCGCTTGGTATATGGCATTGGTTGGGACTTCCTCCACATATTTACTTGCACTGTTGTTTCGGCCTGCCTGACCCTCTACCATCCCCCACGATGCTGCGCTATCGCCCATGCTGCACTATACGATGCGATGCGATCCCTGCCCTCTCCCATGGATGTCAGCATCTTATTACATCACTATCGTTGGTACAAATGGACTACAAAGTCTTATCGGGGGATCCTAGGGATTGGTTTGGGATAATTCTTTCTACCAACCCTTTTCGACGCAGTCCGTCTTGCAGGTAGCGTCCAGATGCTCATTAGCGCATCTGGGATTGCCGTCTCCTGTTACCGTCGTTGACAACCGCGCTCCTTGGGATCGCTACACGTCGTTTCGGCTTCAGTCTCTGATGCGACTATCACTATGTAGATCAGTACTCCTGACTATATTGGCGATATTCGTGCATTCACAGCACCGACCGAACTAACCTTGGGCAGTCGTGATTTCAGCTCTAACTGCCGCTTCGTGCAGTACTACATAGTACAGACCCGCCTCAGCCCCCTTTGAGAGTTTGGGAACAATCTCAAGCTCCATTCAACCGTCTCGAAATATCCATCTGCGGCACTTTGCGTTTAAATGTGACAGCGAGCTTTCTTTGACCGGTCATTTTGATTTCAACATTCGGTACACCTCGACTCGTACAGCGTCATCCGCATCCTGTGCTACGTTCCAACGACCGTCAGTTCACCAACTTATGTTGAGTATGGTGTCGAGGATCACTATAACAGAAGCGGACTAATATCCACCCTCCAACCAGTCTTACTTTTTTTTTTCCTCAGTAGGTACTTACCATGGTTCCCGTCACACCGTGCTCATACACAGTGTTCGATGCACTATCATCTCCGCTGCAATGATGATATCGATCATGTCCAAAAGGTAGGGTGAACGTCCTAGTAAAATGAATGTAAGTATCGTTTCAAAGCAACGCTACAAATACGCAGGTAGGAGCTGCCTTTGCAATTGATTTCCGATACCATCCGTGGATCTCATTCCCTTGCAATAGGCGTGCTTCGGCCTTTTCGGTGCACACCCACTCTACGTGGTTTTAATTCTTTTTTTGCTGCCCCCGTATATTGCCGACAGCATATGGAGGTAATTCTGAAATAGACATCGAGTTCGAGAACGCAGCCATGATGTTCATGAACACGTTGACTCGAAATCTTAATCAGAATGAAGGTCGCATCGCAGTTAGAGATGCCGAATTTCAACTTTCAATGTGTATCCATCTCCCGCTGCATATGGTGATATTCGTGTGCGGTAGAACTTCAATTAAGATATAGATACATTCAAAGATAAATCACTACTCTTCCCAGTGGCCATTAGATCAAGCAGAGCCTCTTCAACCCATCGCTGTCGGTTTTAAGCATTTTAGATTGTAAAACCATTTTTAGCAGGACCGACCAAATAAACTGGTTGCCAATTTATTTCATGCCCTAGGATTATGAGCTCCCGTCACGCAGCTGAGTACGAAGGCTTACTATGATCTTATTCCATATATTCGCTGCTGCGTATGCCAGGAAGTCGACACAAATGATGAAGGTTTGCCAAACTGTCGTTCCACTTGGATTTATCTATCTTCATTGTAATCGAGGTGGAAGCAGATACAAATGGACAGATTGATTTCACTGAGTGGTGGACTTTGTGTAACGCCAAGTTTGGCTAGTCTATGCCACGGTCGCCATGCGGTACGGTAACGTATGATGTCCATCGGTAACATTGATAACTGGACGATAATATAAAGGACGAGCTTTGGTATCATCAGCAACGAGCCCCAAGTCGGCCCCCGACTTCTTTCCTCGATGTCAGCCGTTAATGCCCAAAATCTTTATCTACTGGAAGTGGAGAGCATTAGCTCATCGCTTGGGAGTGTGTTATATGGTAAGCTCAAGTTAACACTGCATCGAACTTCGCAGCGCTGAATGTGGCCTTTGTGACCGTTAGGTATCTACTTTGTGACGGCCGTGCTTGCCTTATTCTCCCTTGCGTGAGTTTTCCCAACTTTACTTCAAGGATAGAAGCCTTTGAGACTGTTTTCGTTAGCTCTCAAGGCAAAGACTTTTCTTCTGGAAGAAGATTTCTTATTGGTGTTATTATCACAATGTTGATCTTTCGATACTTTAAATACGGCTATATCCACCTACTTTCGTAGCACACGATATCCGCTCACTTGGAGGACTTTTTCAACCTAAAGCAACTCAAATTCTTATTTTGGCAGATGCCATATTTTCCAAGCTCAATGTAAGCATTTATTGATTGCGAACCTCGTTAATTTGCAATTGATACTCTTTGGCAGTTCTTTCTAAGTGACCTTGTGATTGTTTGGAGGGCATGGTCTATCTGTGACCGGACACCTTCAACTCATATTATATTCCTCTTTTGCGTCTGTCTTTCTTTTGGCAAGTCTTTCTTTGAAAGCTGAACCAGGAGTGGAACTGACTTCACTGAACAGGAGTAGTAATCGCAGATATCATACTTGCGCTTGAATCGAGCCTCGATCTGAAAATGAAATTCACATTGGAGTATGAAACATCCAGAATAGTCCTCCCTCTTGGGCTTTTGCTTGTAAATGTCATAGCAACATCTTTCATCGCATTTCGAGCCTGGCAAGTTCAACTCAATCCTCCATGTGAAACATATACAAACTGCGCGTTACTATAGGAAATTTCATCGGGCGCTGAAGTACAGCGCACCTGAGGAAAGCGGCAAAATTCGCCATCTCACGCAAGTCCTACTAGTCATGGTTGAATCAGGATGTTTATATTCCGTGCTTTGGGTGTGTGACTCGGTTCTAATTGTGCAAGTTTACCCAATTGAACATGAACTGTGACAGATTCTCGTACTTCTTGATATCCTACTAAAATTTTCCATGGAAGCTGCATATTTGATTACAACTATCATTCCTCATATAACGGTATGTAAGGCTTGGACTATCGCATCCAAAATTCATGCTGACTATTGCAAACTTTAAACTAGGGCTTGTATCCCTGTTTAATTGTGCTTCTCGTTATTTTCAAAAAATCGAGATACGAAGCCATAAATAGGACGGCGTGGTCAACTAGTCCGCAAGAGTCAGCTATGGCATACTACCCATAAAGCTCCTACCGAGTGAGTTTGATACACTTTGTGATAATCAACAAGGCAGGTCCGAGTGGAAGATTTTCAGTCTTTGAATTCCATATAACTTATATATTATTATCCTTCTTCGTCATTCATTACTTATTGCGTTTATGCTTCCTATTGTATACCGATGTTACATGTAGCCAACACACTGTCTCCTCCAAGTCAAATACCCTCTCTCAAGACATTAAATTATAAATGTACAATTTTTGTCCTGGACTCCTAGTTATCTTGTATCATATGTATGAGTCTGGTGAATTCTAATTATTCCTTCTTCCTCCGTCGTCCTCCAAATCCTGTGATCTCCTTTGAATTATAAATGCAATGTGGAAAGTTGCACCCTGATGGACCTATGTTGCCGTGGCTCGGGGATTGAGCTCCTTATTCGAGCCGACTCTCTAGAATTGATTTTGGAGCTGAGTCAGTTTGAATATAAACCCTCAGAAGTTGCTCTGGCAGAAGCGCCTTTTAGATGATTTCCAAATATTTTGAATTTTTATTAAATTTTTATCTGAGTAACTTATAACTTGTGAAATTCAATTTTCTCGAAGTTTCATTGTTACAGACAGTGATAGACAAGAAAGGTATTTTCAAAGCGCCTCCTCTTTTCTTGAGCTCTAAAAATAACATGAAAAAGCGCTATAAAGAATAATGCAAAATGATGAGAGTGGGATTTGAACCCACGCCACGAATGACTAGAGTTTAGAATACCTAAATCTAGCGCCTTAGACCACTCGGCCATCTCACCATAAGCACACCGTCAGAACGTTGTCTCCTGGCAGCCGCTCATGACCACGGATTGAATCGAAACTTTTCGCCTCAAATAAGCCTGGACTCTGTACAAGGTACAGTCCCTTTCCAGTTAGTCTCCTATACTTAAGCAGAGTACTCTTGGAGCTGCGTTCTTACTGTATATACAGTGCAGTGGCGGTTATCATCCTTGCCAACTGTCCGCATTTTGATCTTTGACCTTTGGCCTTCTACGGTAATGAGTACGCCTGCGGCTCCATGCTAATACCTGTCCTAACGCGCAGCTGGGAGGGCGTCAGAGGATACTGGCGATGTTGATCGATCGGCCAATCAGAACATTCTTGACTAGTAAAGAACCCATCTTGATATTTGACCCGACCGACCTCTACCACCTCTACGACTAAAGCAACCTTCATGCTGCTGCCCGTTTCGATTCGGCCATCTGCTATTAGAAGCCAGCGGAATGATTTGGGTGGATGACAGACGGGTTTAGTTTCAAGCTATTTGGTTCGTTAAGCTGCTCGCATCTCCATCTCGAATCATTGCTCATATTGCATATACGAATGGTTTTTGCGACGAAAAATGCGGTGGCCACTTCCTCTGTAGGCCAGTGCTTAATCAACTCTAGGAAGTCTTTTTTGGACGATGCCCAGCTACGTTTCTTCAAGGCAACATCGACCAAGCAATTATTCCTGAGCGGGGTCTTCCCTTCTTCGGTCAGTAATCCTGAAGGCGTATGACGGCGGTCCAGTCGTATTTGCTTGTGCCTGCGGCAATATGTTTAAATAATCCAGTGCTGGCGAGGGAAAAGCTCAACGATGCGGACTGCAGCCAAGAAAGCACTGGGGGCTCTTGCTGCAGAGTCCATCGAGTATTCTGTTGGAAGTACCCATATGGTCATTGGGGATGGAACGGAGGCAGGAGGGAAAGGCTTGTTCAGTGGTTTTTCTTGGACTTGAAGTGTCGATTTTGTCGCTTCTTACCTCACTAGGTAGAGGTAGTGGGATATAAGCGTCGGTGCTGTACTTTAGAGCGAGATGAATGGCACAGGTTGCAGTATGTATAGGGTGGTGCTAATGCCTATTAACATGTTAATAACATGCTATTAGCACATTATTAAGTACCATTGGCCTCTAAAAGCCATGTTAATGATGTTAGAAGGTCTGTGACCGTGCGCCAGACTCCCAGCAATTACCAGAGTTAAAAATCACACTTGTATGATGCTGAAATGCTCACTGCGGTATGTCCAGTGGAGAAAAAATCAGTGATTTTTTTACGGACCAGAGGTCAAATTGAGAGTTGAGAATCAAAACTTCAAGTTCTAAAGTTCCCTCCGCATTTTATTGACCATAAAAGAGCCTGATGTATAGCTTTTCAACCAGTTCTATATCAGGGTTGATTGGGGGGAACGTTCTTCTGTCCTTCTTTTGCAAAGTGTTAAGAGAATGTGGGAATGCTAGGAATAATTGGCGCCTGAATAAGCGACCACTGCTAATACAGTAACTCGTGTTAAACAGGCCCCAAAGGTTCAATGTTAATAGATGTTATTACAGCTATCTGCAAAACCAGAGGCGTCACTGGGGAAAAGTTCAGACGACAAAGGAAGTCACGCTAGGGTCGACCGTGCCACCTGTGTACTTCAGAGCCTCTGGAATATGTACACGTTACGGCGTTACTGATGTGACTTATGCAAGTATATCTTTTTCCCAGCGACGCCTCTGGTTTTGCAGATAGCTGTAACATTGCCCCGATCAATTAGCACCACCCTAAGTACATCAAAGCAGACAATATTGTGTGACCAGTGCTAATTAATTATTGCTATCTAATATACTAGGCTCGTGACCATCCGTTTCTATTTGAAACTATGGCACAGCCATCTCGGACCGAAGGATCCGTAGACGTTTCTGAGAAACGGCTGGTCCAAGCGGTAGCGATTTAGTAGGGTGGACGTTTTGTGACTTTTTTTCAGTTGTAAAAATTATATTTTTAAGATCAACATATTTGTACGTTTCAAGACTCGGGCTTTCGAATGGTATAAGTGTCAAAAATTGAAAATTTTGAAAGTTTATAGCCTGCTAATGTACCGGCTAGTGAGACAGACCGTGGCGCTAAGTAAGGCGTCAAACCGAGCCCAGCATGTCCTTATTAGTGTTATACACTCAAAAAAAACATATTTTTTTTGTATATACGAATCGACGCAGAATTCGTCGAACTATTGAACGGACATGATCCCTCAGAAACAAATTTCTACGAGTGAAAAAAAGTACGATTCTTCTAAGGCCGTGGTCACAAAGGTGACCCTGCCATTGTGACGACCGTTCGGACCAGTCCCTCCGTAGGAATTTCCTTTGTTTATGGTACAAACAAACGGATTTGGTTGTTTACACCAAATAAATTACGTAGGTGGGATTGGTCGCGAGTCTACTAATATACTGGCATTAATTGTGTAGAACGGGAGCTTTGTACCCGCCCGGCGGGCTATGCTTTCGTGCATCATCACACACAAGCGAGTCAGAAGCTGTATATACATAAAAGAAGCTAAGAGAATAGACTTCATCTCGAACCATGTCCAGTGAAATCCCCGTTCCAGCTCCAGCATATGTTCACCCGCCCCAATACCCTGAAGGCCCAGAGACAGAGTCGCCAGGGGCAGGGTCCTCCAAAGGATCAGACCTAAAGGACTCCAGGTCCCATCCTGTTCCTACACCTCCCGCTGGTGAATGCGCGCCATTACTAGAAGATCACTCAGCCCCTCGCGTCTCTTATACTATTAGTATTCCCGACTGCCAGATGTCGCAAAACATCCGCAGTGCCATCCATAACCAACAATATGACGTCCTGGCGCTCTATTTTTCTCAAGGCTTCAGCCCCGACCATCTCACCTGCCTCGGAAACACTCCTCTCTTCTTAGCCATTCGCAAGGGTGACTTGCAAATGACCAAATTCATTCTTGAGAAGGGTGCGAGGGTGAATAGCTGGAATTCGGGACTCAAAGAGCATTCTGCTAGCGAGCCGAATGCGTGCTACAGTGGCAAGCATGAACAACTGCGTAATTTTTACCTAGATACGCCTGCTGATGGCGATTCAAAAGCATTCACGCAACGAATCAAGGCCTATCAGAAGGAGCTTTCAAAGGAAAATTGGACGCCACAGTGTCAGTATGAGCGGGAGGACAGGGATGTTCTATATCCATCTCGAACGCCATTAATGGAAGCTGCTGTGTATGGGAGACTGACAATCGTCAGATTGCTTGTTGAGCAATACGGGGCAGATCCGGGATTGGTTGCGCCAGATGGTCAGACTGCGTTTCGGATTGCAAAGGATGCTGGATATCGAGATGTCGCTGATTATTTGCCGGCAAATAGGAAGGGCGTAATGCGGAGGATTAAATGTGAGCTTTCTCCCCAATTTCGATTGACCCAATCCTTACACAGTTTTTCTATTTCCGGTTAGTCCGAAGTCGCAAATCTATACGCAAGATCAAAGAGTTTTGCAAAGATATCTACGAATATTCTGAGTTCTTTGTCTGGCACGTCCCGAAATTCTTCATATGGCATATTCCTAAATGGTTCCTCACGTCGATTTGGGAAGTTATCAGAGAGATTGATGGTGAAAAGCTGAAAAAGTTCGCGAAATGGGTCTTCATTGACGTTCCCCGTTTCTTCCTCTGGGACGTACCCAAGTTCTTCCTATGGGACCTACCCAAGGAGATCCCTAGCATCCTTCGAACCTTGGGAAAGTGGGCCTGGAAGGCTTTGACAGTATATTTGCCTGCATTTATAAAGGCTCTGGGAAGGACTGTGTGGAACGTTGTGAAGGGCTGGGAGAGATAATTGGTCGCGCCATCAGTAGCATTGCTTCTGCAATCCACTCGCTTTTCATGGCCATCGCCACTTTCCTCGGCAACGTGACTCTCCAAGATGTCTTGCGTGCCTTTAAAGAGGCTCTCAATGCCATCTTTATGCAACTGCCTTTGCTCGTGTGGAGAGGTATCAAGGGAGTGGCAAAAGCTATTGATAAGTTGTTCTGTAGTTTGTTCGATATCTTTTGGTGGATTGGGAAAGTGCTAGTCCGAATAATACTTTTCGTGCCGGAGACTATTGGGCGGATTGTCTTGGAGATGGGGTCGTTGGCGGGGAAAGTTGGTAGGGAGATCGTGCTTCTCATCAATCCTAGGTTTTAGCGTTCCTTAGCCTCTAGAACACGCTCTTTGCAGATTGATCTTCGCCGGGAATTCATTAGTCCCCCAAAGGCCTATGGGCTGCAAGTTATAGTGGTAGATGGACGGAAATTCCTTCAAGATACATAGTAATTCGGTACGTGTACTTGTACTTTGATATTATTTAGTATGAGTACTTGTGAGTTGATCATGCCGCTGTGCTAGCCTATCCAAATCTGCAGTGTTTATATTGTCATAAAACGCAGTGGATTGTATGGTGTCCGCCAAATCCCCATGTCCCGACTCCAAGTAAATAGCTCCAGTGCATTGCCCCGTTTCGCATTTTTTCCTTTCACCAGTCGCATCTGCACCATTCACCACCTTCACCTCATACCTATTCATGACAGGAAGCCATTGAGCCTGACATCCCTCCGAGAAAGTCCATGTCGGTGTGCCGACGAGGCGAAGGTGCCCGGCGGCGGCGGCAGCCAAAACGAATGCTCTGATTTTTGGTTCGAGTTGGTTTTTCTGAGCGTCGCTACATGGCGTATTCCGGATGGTAACTCTTGGGACCTCGGCGTCCCGGTTCGAAATTTCAAAATCGTGGAACTGTTCTTTTGTCCAGTAGGTGATAGTGACTCTCGAGTTACACCG